>JAMAHF010000106.1:0-105202 GCA_023627405.1 Penicillium sp. S1316
TTACCGAAGTCAGGCGTCCATCGGCAACCTTTCGGGGCGCTGTCGCTGCCTTATCGTTAAGGCGGCCACCGTGACAATTATCTATATTTACTATATGGCTTAAGTATAGCTAAGCAGACAGGAAGCCCTGTTCTCCACACCCTGTGGTCGTATGTGCTGGACTAACAATGGAAAGGAAATATATAGAGCCCCATTATAGTTTCCTGTACAATAACCCATGTGCTATCTATCCTACAAAATGGTGTACAGGGCTGTTTCACTATTTAATCCAGCATTATATGTTGATTCATTTTCTTTGTCTCAGGCTAGGAGCTGCACCAACGACCTTCTTTCTATCCGTGCTGAATACCCCGGCGGACACTTGGCACCCGCGCCTGCGCATATTTTCAAAAATATATTTTAATTTAGTAGGCACTCTTAATCCGTAACTATGTCCTAATAGGACCCAGTATAATAACCAGACAAGCAGAATTCGTGCCGAGTAGCGCAAGAGTTGAAAAGTGACTGACTGGCTTGATGGATACGGTGTTCCCCAAGTAGATGTTCAAAAATCTAGGACAGGTGGCGAGCTCCATGGGGATTTGATGGTTGATATGGGAGCGCAACTGCTGCACACGGAATTTTAGCAGTACGAGCACGAGATAACCGCACAATCTATGTATGGTAGGCTGTGAAGAATACAGTTTACCCGCATCAGCGGAGATTATGTCGACTTTGCTAGAACGACAGAGCCTTCTCATCCTCGCCTAAGTTCAGTAAACTTTTGACCATAAAGTCAACATCTGTGGTCACTCGGATTGGTCCCGGTAGATTGCGCCTTATCACTGCCATGTGGGGGAGTTTTTGTACGGATAGCGGCGCCGGTTCCTGATAAAATCGCAACTCCGATCTCCAACTCCCTAGCCTTCAGATTCGAAATCCTATTCTTACCCTTCTCCCCACACCGCAGGACCTCTACAACACATCCTGTATTGTGTCTTGAACATGGCAGAAATTGACGAAGCTATATCCCCTCTCCTCGCAGAGCCGCGACGGACAGAGAACAGCGCTGTTGAAGACGGTTCCCAGTCTTTCTGGAGGAGATTACGGGTTGGAATATCATTTTCTATTTGCATATTAGCTATTAGGTGGCTGTGGTAGGATCCTGCTGTCCAATGCTACTTAGACTTCTAAAATGCCTCTTTACCTGTAGTGGTTGCACTAATTTTTATCCCTTCAGTAGCTCTATTACGTTAGTTTAATCTCCTGCTAAAAGCCTCATTATGTGTGGAGCCCCGCACGGTACTTCTGGAGTACTTTTTTGTATTCTGGATTGTACCAGGGACAGTGGTTCTGGTATCCTATAGGTTCTTATTAGAATATTAACCTAGTTGTATATTCAAGGTATAGCAAAGCATACCGCACCAGTTGGCATTTTTGTGTGTATTATCTTTGTTTATTGCTAAATTAATTCTCTTTATATGCTCACAATAATCACTGTCTTATATCCACCAGTATTATTAGTATTGCTGATAGTTACTATACCTCCTGGAGTCGAACATACGGCCCAACCAATAATAGCGGGTTTATCCCGAAAATATAATATACAGATACAGATAGCGAGAGGTACATGAAAACGTAGAGAAAAACAAATAATACTTCCTCGATCAGTAGCTGATGCACCCCAAACTTTTTGTGGCCGTCTCGAATCGATCCATTGGAAGCAAGGTATGCGACAGGGGCAGGTTGGTCTAGCGAGCCATGCAAAGGAATTCCTCTATAACTGATGGTAGAAGGCATTCTGATCAACATGAAATCATATATCAGCACAAGGACTTGATTTAGAGCATGATTGTTACTCACTAAGGTAGGCGATTCTCGGCGTGACGAGGGAGTGGCGTGGGAAATGACAAAGTGCTGCACACAGGGGTGGTGGGACTGAAAATATTAATTCTTATAAATCCAGATTTCTTTCCTTGCGGTGCGGCCATGCTGGCGTGGAACCTACTTCAGGCCCCAGAATAATTGTCTGCGCCTGTGTTAATTCTTTTGACAGAAGAAGATGAACCATGGAACATTGTCAATTTTGCAAGTGTCAT
Organism: Penicillium sp. S1316; assembly: GCA_023627405.1. NCBI lineage: Eukaryota > Fungi > Ascomycota > Eurotiomycetes > Eurotiales > Aspergillaceae > Penicillium > Penicillium sp. S1316. Next base: position 2,079 of record JAMAHF010000106.1, read on the forward strand.
GATTACATCTCAAGTTGCCTGCGGAAACCAGGCGGCTGTTGCGGAAAGCTTAAATATACCATACAAAAATATAATATATCATGACTTCATATTAATTTTCCAGGGTTCAATCTCTTTTCTTCCAATCCTCAGGATGTATATGGCGACTTAAGGCCTTCTCATGTCGCGATCAATTGTTCAATTGTTCTGGGAGCGCAATCATGCAGGCTCCAAGAGAAAAGCCAACAGTTCCTGAGCAACAAGAAGGGCTCCATGGAACAAATGGTATGTCTGACAGCTATTTAAATATCTCTCGGGCATATAACTTACTAACATTTGAAGGTTCAGGAGACTGGCAGCCAAAGAAACAAGACTACCTTATCCTGGGTTCTCTCGCACTTGTTTCTCTTGTTGTCGCCCTTGATTCCACAATCCTAATAACTTCGTTGTCAGCAATATCCCGCGATTTAGGTGGCACAGCAACTGAAGCCTTCTGGGCTGCTACGTCCTATCTCTTAACCTACGCAGTACTTCAGCCTGTAATAGCAAGTGTTTCTGATGTCTTTGGCCGTCGCAAGAGCCTTTTTGTTTCCGTCCTGCTGTTCACTATTGGCTCACTAATAGCCTGTCTCGCAAAGAATTTTGCCTGTCTGCTTGCAGGGCGCACCATCCAAGGCATCGGAGGTGGCGGAGTCATGGTTCTGGTCCTTGTTATTGTGACAGACGTGATTCCTCTACGGTACCTACCGAAGTATCAGGGCATTGTGCAGATTGCATGGGCTATTGGAACCATGAGTGGGCCGCTAATTGGAGGGGTATTTGCACAGTTGACAACATGGCGCTGGGTTTTTTACATTAACTTTCCTATCTGTGGAATTGGCCTACTGCTCGTCCTGTTCACAATCCCAAACGGTGTACCTGCTGGTACAGCAAAGGGGCGTGCAGCTACAATTGACTTTGTGGGTACAGCCCTGTTGGTAGGCAGCTTCACTACTTTTCTGGTTGCTATCACCCTTGGGGGCACAACGTTCCCTTGGGGAACAGTCCATATTATTCTTCCCTTAGTAGTTGGGATTCTGGGTATTGCTGCAACATTTGTCTGGGAGCTTCTGGGAGCACGAACACCAATCTTACGGCCGTCCTTGTTTCGACAGTGCTTCGGTACGGTTCCTTATATTTGTGCGTTTATTCAAGGGCTTCAGGTCTGCCTCTCCCATCATAAATACCTGAACAGTTCACTAACCTAAATAGCTCATGAGTACATTCTATTACTTCGCCATCTACCTCAGTGCTGTCAAACGTCTCACCCCTATCCTAACCGGCACCGCCCTGTTGGCTGCAACAGTAAGTTTAATCCCCGCCAGCATTATATCCGGTATCCTTATTACCAAATGCGGGCACCTAAGATTGTTTATCGTCACTGGCTGGACTCTGACCATTCTCGCCACCGGTTTACTGTCACTTTGCAACACGGGAACACCCACTGCTGAATGGATCTGGTTTCTCATTATCACCGGTGCAGGCCACGGAATCCTCGTTGTCGGCCATGTATACGCTGCCCAGGCGAGTGTATCCTCCGAAGATGCCACAAACGCTACTGCATTCTGCTGCTTCACCAGAAGCATTGGTTTCTGCGCGGGTGTCGCAATTGGGGGATCAATCGTCCAGAATACCTTGACAGTTAAGCTGAGGGATAGAGGGTTATCGGGGTCTATCGCAACAGATGCTGTGAGCTATGCGGGGATGCTGAGATCGCTTCCAGCTGATGAACCGAGGACGATTGTTCTTATGGAGGTGTTTAGTGAGAGCTTCCGGGTGTTGGCATTTGCCTTGACAGGGATTGCTGGTCTAGGTGCTGTTCTAAGTTTCATGGTGCCGAGATGTGTTTCCGGGTTTAAGGAATCGAGACAAGAGGAGGTGTGATTTGATTGTTGTTCTATATGCCCTTCAAAGCCGGTTAGTTTCATTATGGACTTTTATACGTCAACAATAGATGCCACCAGGGCAGGATCGTTGCGTTTCACACACTTAACCCACTTGACCCGTATGGATTTGAGGTCAGTCTAGTCTTGGGTTTTCCTCGAACCAAATGCTGTTTGCTTGATAGGATCTGTGTACGAGCGTCGGGTTTATCATGGAATGGGAGAGAGTACGGCCGAGCGGACGGTAAGCCCTGTTCTCCACACCCCGTCGTCGTACGTACCTTGCTTACCTAAATAATGGTTAGTATAGACGATCTTCTGAGCAAACGCAAGTCTGATTTCGATACAAAAGTAGCTGTGAGCTACTAGTTGGTAGTTCTCGCATGGGCTTGTCTGGGAGTACTTGACCGGGACCGTGCTACGTTGACTAACTGAGAAGACGCCTGGGATCGCTGGTCAAGCTTCTAGTCCGCTTGTATCGTGGCTGCTACAAAATATTAATTTTTCAAATATGATAAATTGGTACCAATATATTTATTCGATGGAAGTTGAATGCGACACGCTAGTATACAATAAAGCGAGAATGTGGCCATTGTCGGTATCTCTTGATCGTCCAACCAGAGATCCAAGGCGATCCAAGCGATACAGACAACAAGACTAATAAGATTAATCATCCAGTCACTGGCCAATGGTATCGAGAAAATAGGCTTTAATCGCCTATGCAATAAACAGTGAACAAATCCAGCAAGACATTATGTAAGATACAACGACAGATTGTGGCGGTGCTCAACCAGCTATCACTGAGCTCCATGAACCTTGCGCATATGCGTCATCAAATTATCCTTCCGATTAAACGGTTTGCAGTGCGTGTCATACGGACAAACAAACTGGCGGGGATTAAGGTGGATCAGACGAATGTGACGTAAGAGGACGGATTCGCGCGTAAAGTAGCCAGCGTATGTGCACCCTTCCCATTTGCATTGCAAGGCTGGAGCCTGAGGATGGAAAGGGGCTTGGCAGCTGCTGCCCGACAGGGTCAAGAGGGTTTGGCAGGCCTGCTGGGGTTCCCCAGGGGAATGGTGGTCTGGTGGGTTCCTGAATTGGTCTTGGACATGGTAATGTGTTTGTTCAATTGGAGAGCTCTGCCAGTGTTGATTGGGAGAATTCGCTGCGAGATGATCGTCCAGCATGTAGTGGTTGAGAGCATTCGGCCAGAGGAGGACTTGGCTCTGTGAATCGAAATGAGGAAGTGGATGTGAAGCGGGGTTGGGAGAAAAAGAATACACGGCGTGGTGAGACATGGTAGACAACTTGTAAGAGTTCAAATGGGTTTTTGGAAGGGGGCTGTGGACTTTTGACTTTCGTTCGAAAGGCTGCGCCGTCGGACTCGATATTTATGCTCCTCACGGGCTCGTCAACGCGACAAACAAGTTCTCGCAAGGAAGTTCTTGCCAATTTGGCGTCTGACAAGTCTTCGGTCTAGATACTTGTCGACTCGGCAAGGGCCGTATTAGTTGACTTTTGACGAGTTGACAGAAAGTACATAGTGAGGCGACGTCAGCAAGGCTGAAGCCCTTTCGTTTTCTGAAATAAAAAGCAAATCCCCGACCGAAAACAAAACCGAACCAGTTTCCTGTAACAGTCCTCAGGCTTTCTACGAGCCACCCCAACTCCGAGACTTCCCCGCTTCATGTCCCCTGGGCATGAGTGTCTTCCACTTTGGCCCTGAGCGGCCGCCTTCCCGCCCCGATTTCACCATTGACGAGGAGATTAGAGTCCACCAGGAACGATTCACTAATAATAGCGCTCGTTCTGGGAGTACCGTTCACTCTATCTTCAGTTGGTCGAGCCGGGGGTCGCGCAAGTCAACTCTCTCCACACATCACGCTCCTAGTCACCGCGAGGTATACCCCTCTCTTTGTTCCAATCGTCTACCTTTGAGACGCAGCTTACCTCGGGAGTCATAGCAGTCCAAGACGGATTTCATTCGCGACATCATCCGCAAGTGGCGACGCTCCCTTTTGAAGCAACATGACGAACGCGATCCCTCCCGGTCCACAGCCCCCATCGAGCAGACTGCCTCGCCCGCCGCCATACAGCAGACGCCGGATTATGCCTCGCTCATCAAGAACGCAATCTCCAATAGCCCCTCGTATGCCCTGTGCGCCGATGAAATCTGCAAAGAATTGATTCGCACAAGCGAGTGGTGTCGTACGAACCAGGATCCTGGCTGGCAGGAGACTGTTGCTTCGGAGCTCCCTCGCAATCCAGCATTCAAGGCTTTCATTGAGACCCACAGACGGAGGATCAGCAACGGGGGACAGGTCAAGTGGAAGCTTGCGGTCGCATGCTCAGGAGCTTCCACCGGGGGACTTTCGTGGCGCTCGCCTCGACACTCTCCTTCTCACCCGATGGAGCTCCCGACGGAGAAGGTGCTTGACTCTGCAGGCGCGGCCAGAGCGACCGGCATTCCCCCGGCTGCCGTGCAGCACACTGACTCGCCTTTATTACCGACACTCCATGGATCACAAAACACCACAACATTCGCAGGACAGAGCGACCGTGCTGTGAAGAACGGGTGCCTGGAGATAATCGATCCAACAAGCGCCACCAGATACGAAAAAAAGTATCATACAACGTGCAATGGCACTGGACCCGTGAGCCACCCAGCCTCGCCAGTTGAGACCCCAGGCAACTCAAACCTGTCTCAAGGTTTGTCCCCAGCTGGCCAAGGGGGGTTTGAACCTCCCCGACGCACCCAACCTAGGGGCGCCGGCGACGGCAATGGGGGGAGGAAAAGGCCACGCCTCGACGTATCCGACTCGGCATTGGACAAACCTAAGCTTGCGTGCGTGTACCGCAAAATGGATCCGCAGACATATGGCCTGCATTCTCGGGACTACCAGGCTTGTGCTCTCAAAGGATGGGAAAATCCTGCAGATCTTCTGTAAGTGGACAGCAACAACACTCCCTCTTTCATGGAATCCTCTTCTGATATTTTAGTCTCCATCTGCAACGGAAACATGGCCAGCATAGCTGCAGAAGATGCTACCAGTACTTTGGCACTGCCGAAGAGCGCATTGCTCACTCCCGCCAATGCAGCTGTCATCTACCTGCAACGCGAGAACAAAAATGGGGAAAACTATGGCTGCTTCGGTTTCCTGATATCCCAGTCCCCGAGGATCCGTGTAAGGCATCCTGGGGTTTGAGATTCCATTCAATCTCCACTGACATTCATTTCAGATTTCGATCCGGCGTATGGAGGAGCCCCGCAGCTCATGACAACCCCCGAGACCGGCGTTTCACGTCCTGACCAGGATCTACCACCTCCATCACCCCAACCAAGTCTGCCGATCCTCACCTTCAACAGCCCCGCTACGGACACGCAGATGTTGTCGCCCAGCGCCGACCTTGCAGATAGTCAACCGACCCCGCCGTCCGAAGTAATGCAGGGCATGGAATCCCGGATTCAGTTTCTCGAACAACAGCTTCCCCTCGTTGAACGGAACTTTGAGTTGCTGAAAGAGTACGTCATGCGGTCATTCGACTCGATCCCTGATCATGCCAGTCGCGGGCAAGATCCTCCGGGAAATTTTGCCGCTTCATTCGGAGGTACCATATACGGCCTCAGCGACCGGGACATGCTCACGGTACCGTTCGACGATTCTGGGTCGTTTTCAACCCTCGTTCCGTCTACCGCATCCTCCATGCACTGTCATGCATACGCAGCGACGCCATCCTACAAGGTACCTTATAACTCAGAGATCTCTGGGGTGCCACTCTCTGCAGCGGAATTGCATCCTTCGCTCTTGGATGGGATAGACGCCAACTATCTCGACCGGGAGCCTGATACCGACTCTCCGATGCCTGATATGGATCATGAGGCGTATCTCTATAACCTAGGTCCTCTGGCTGGGTCGACTCCTGGGTTTGCATTCAACTAAAATTGGGATTTCTCCAACACATCAAATACCCGGCCCGGGATGTCCTTTCCAATTCGCGTCTCTAATCATTAGAAAGCCGCTACGTGGAGGCTTTCTTTCTCGGTTTATAATCATACTTTTTTACCTTACGTGTTACGATCTTATGTATACTATCTAGAGAGTCTATACCTGCTACAGCTATCAATACCCACATGGAATGAACCATCGCCACTTCATAGATATCAACAAAATTCTTTACTTAGCCATGGAAATGTTTCCATTGACTGTCTATGTTATCATCTGCACAGGGGGTGCTGCCGCACACCTGGCGCACGACTGTACTAGAGACGAGACAAATGTCTTTCGTCAATAATTCGATGAATAAGTCAACGGCCTCCAACAGCGAAACGATCATTCTACACTACCTGGACGACGAGGGATACCCTTGTGTCAACAGATCGTTGGGGCGTACTGGACGACCAAAGTGTTGTCGACCTTGAGCCGCCTGGAAAAAAGCGGCATTCGACAGCCAAGCTCGATGACTGCGCCTGTTCACAATAAAACCACTGCCGTGTATGCTGGACCTGCCGTGCAGGAGTGAAGGGACTCGACTCACCCCGAGCATGGCTCCCCTGCTTCGATCTTGATGGAAGTGGAGGATTTACATGTTAGGGAGCCTACAACCCCGAATGACCTTGACCTTGAGGCTGAAGAGCGCGAAGTTTTCGGTGAGCCTATCCCCCGCACATTCGTACCCGAGACGTCGTCCATGATAGGTGCAAATGATCCCCCAGCGACCGCTTTGCTTTTGTTGCAGCGGAGGCACTTGAGCGCTCCCGTCGCAGAAGGCGTAGGGCCTACGTTGATGATTACTATGGTGGGAGGCCCCCTTCAAAAAGCCCTTCTGAAGGACGGCGCGAACCCCCACCACCACCAGAAAGCGCCCTCGCCTCCACCCCAAGAGAAAAATTTAAGTTCACCGAGCAAACGATGGCAATCAGCTCTAGCAGAGTCAAGAGCGCAAAAGAGGAGAAACCAGCGCGCGACCGTCGGCGGCGCGAACGAGAAAGCTCAACCCGGTCAAAGCAGAACCTCGCCGATAGCTCAGATTATTCATATCCAGACGATTATGTGGAGGATCCGAGGGCCCCTGGGGTTTATCACCGGGCGACCCGGTCCAATAAGCCGATTTCACTTCTCTGCGGCAGCAAGCGTGCGATACTAGTCTCTGAGCAACGTAGTAGGCCGTCCGTTTCTCATAAAATTGCTCGGACATTTGTTGCCGCGAGGAGTGCGTATAGAGCTCGTCTCCAAGGCCAGTAGTTACTGAATCGTCAATCATACTACATTTTGAAGACGCAGCACTTAGAGAATTGATGTGTTATAGCCAATATCCACCTTCCTACACGTCGCGAGCAAAAGTGTAAACCTCGCGGTCCAACCTTCTTCTGCCCACTCCGAGTATAATCCCTAGATCACAAAAAAAGCCCTAGAAAAAAATGGAGCACCTACTAAAGTAGAATACCGTGATTGAATCACGGTGCTTGCAGTATTATGCATGGGCGTAGGTGTGGGCGACGCGGTTTCCGACCCTTCTGCGTTCCCAGGCTCGACGTCAGTAGTGCCGATTGGGGGAGTCAGGGTTGCCTCCTCACTCTTACTCCAGACTCGCGACAAAACCCACCCCCTACAGCCCAAGGAATATGACAGCCGAGTTTGAGACAGCATGGAGACTTCCGGGGCCCCGGGGGGGTGAACCCGCAGCATGTATATAGACAGCGAGGGAGGTAATATGTATACGAGGCCGAATTTACGGATCCGTCTTACTTATGTCTCTAACCAGCGAGTTATGTACCCCCTAGTGACTGCCGGCTAGGCTGGAATCTTGCCAGAAGGTAGACGCGAGCTATGCCTCACCGTTATGTACAGTGCTAGTTTGGATGGAATCGTGGACGTGCATACTACTCCTATGGGGTTGGCATGTGTATTTCCCCCGCTCCCTCCCCCAGGCAGTTTACTACTATGGCTACCCAGACGCCCCCACGGCGGTTGATGCTCATACGTACTCCATGCTACAAATCCCTGTGCGGCCGTGCCTAATATTGTGGGAAACCAATATGCCATTGCGGCAGAAATAACAATCTGGCAGCGCCGAGTCACGCTCACCAATTAAGATAAGTATCATATAGTGAAGAAGAGCGCTGGAGTTTCGTCCACACTTAAAGCACACCCCACTGTAAGGAAGAACACTGGGGAGCCCGACAGGGGTTCTCGAGGTCTTGGTGTTCAAAGGGATAGGACCAAGCGCCGATTGAATAAGCAAAATATTAAGTTCACAGTTGTGTATTACACTCTGCGAGCTTTCCGCGGAGCGTTGGAGTTGGAAAGATCTACAGTCAGGGTCAGCCTCGAGTTAACAAACTGTTTCCCAACCCCACACACGACCGAAGTAGAGTTCGAGTAATGAAGCGTTGTTGAAGTTTCTCCTCCGGATCCCTGCCTGGATGCCTACCTACTGAGTCACTCGATGCCAGAAACGGGTAGAGCTATCCGAACTCGAGGGATGACTGATGTCATGGGGGACGGGGTCTCTCCACGTATCCATGTCTGTGTAGCTGGAATAAAGGAATTCCCCCGGATCAGATCATCCGATGAGGCGTTGCATATGTACGGCTGGCTAGTCCCCCAGCTTTCACCCGGTAATCTGGAGGGCGGGATTTAGGGTACATAAGTTCCCCCCACACCCACCGAACGGCATCTACTTCCGATGGGCGCAGTTGCAAGATTCCGATTCGGTGGTGTTTCTCAGTCTCCTACAAGCCCACGAGCTTCCGTGGATCGCAGTAAACCAATGAACCTAATGCGGAGAATTCCCACGGTGAAAGCGCCTCGTACCCCGTGGACTAGAGCAGTTGCGTACAGAAGAATCTTTGCCCCCCCCCCCCTCCTCCCCATCCCTCTACTTGACTAGGCATGCTTAGGTTCGTAGCAAGAGAAACCCCCGGTATTACAAGAAAGTATCATTCAACATGTCCGCCGCCAACACAGCTATAGCTACTTCAGCATGTATAGTCCTCGCCTACCTTGCATTTCAGCTTTCGACAGTTTTGGCAGATCCACTGCGAAAACTCCTGGGGGCTACCCCAAGGGTTCGGATTTCTGTCATCTGGTAGAATATCCCACCGATTGTTAATATGCCTTACTTCACGTGTCCTCCCGCTCGGATTCAGTACCGCTCTTTCTACCTCGACGCGCACAAAAAAGCATTCATTTCCGACCAGACGCCAGCTACACCAGGAACGATAACCTACTCCGGCAATGCCGACGTTGATCAGACTGACGGGACAAGCGCACGGTTCACCCACCGTTTCGAGAAGCGAACTGAGTTTATCGGCTTTAGCACAGCCGTTCTCTTCATGTCAACACATGCAGGCGACGGTATAGACGTATACGTTGGCATTCGGAAGCTGGACACGGACAGGAACCCACTTTACCACCTTGACATCCCGCTGAGGGATATGCCCGGAGTCATCGAACAGACGGTCGCTGATGATAATGTCCACAAATACATTGGCCCTAACGACCTCCAGAGGGCGTCATGGAGGCATGCTCTGCTACAGGACCCTGGATTGTCTCCTGAGGCCCGGAAATTGACCACGCCCTGTGAGGTTACTCTGTCCTTTACCAAGGAGGAGAAGATCCGGCCGGGCCAGATTGTCAATTGGATATCCAGCTCTAGCCAGCGGGGGTCGTCCATGAAGCTGGGGAGAGCTTCCAGCTCGAAGTCAATGGCAGTGAAGTTTTGCGACGCGAGGGCACTTTTCTTAAGTTAAGGGTCAACCCCAATCGGGGAAACCACACCATCTGCACCTCCAAGGAATACCCGAGTCGTCTGATTCTTCCTCTGGCGAACTAGGGAGGTCGATCAAATCAGCCCAGCCTCGGTGGACATCACATCCTTATTCAGCCCGTCAATCAAAGTGTATGGTTTGCCCAAATTGCATTGATAAGTATTGATTCAGGCGGATATCTGTCTGCTAGGAGTATCTATACAGGCCTGGAAAAGGAGTTTAAATACGCAGTTGTAGATAGAGTGATCGCTTGTTATATATACCTAAGTTTTCATGTTAAAAAGGTCCTCATGCGCTTCGAAAATATTAAAACGAGGTGCGATGAATATCTTTTGGACGTTGCCTACAGTAGTTATACTGATAATAGTGTATAGTCGTCAGACTATGTTGACACTGTGAACCTTTATTTGTGCAAGCTACCTTATCTAGTAATGAAGTATTTGTACTATATTATATAGCCGCGGGTAAGCTGGCGGTGTCCGGTAGCGCAATATCGCACTTTCGAGTTTGAAGCTCTTTTTTTCCGCTATCTAATCGCCACAGTGCTTGGCAGGATAGAAATGCCACCATACCCGGCTGAAGATGTCCTTGCTGGGATGCATTGCGCTGAACAGTACGACTGAATCACTCAGTCGGGCCCCGCCTTCTCAACTTTCAAGCGTCTAAATGCGATAATGCGAAGACAAAAAAAAAGACAAAAAAAAAAGAGAAAAAAAAAAAAACTTACTACCTCTAGAATTAATATGATTTTGTCCAGGCAGAGGAGGTTGCTTATGTATTACACGCAGAGCATTAAGTTAACCGCTGCATACAGAACTCCCTAGTGTCAAGCTACTTGGGAATATTCATGGCACTATCTGGGTCGAGAAGCATTGTGTCCATCTTGTGGATAGCGGCTACCTAGATATATATAATCCGTTGGTTTCTCCTTTTGTTCTCCTGCCATTGATAGAACAAGTATCCGGTAACGAGACCGAATCACTAGGAGCATGACACCAATAGCTGCAAACAAAAATCCTAGGAACACAAAACCGCCCCCTCCAGCTCAACGCTGTTCAAGATAGGCCGGTAAGGTGCAATGCAATAACACCGCGAAGCCTCCACGTCGGGGCGTTTGAGCAGGATTCCGAGGTCGCAGGTACCCTTCCAGCGCTTCCCGCGCAAGATAGATAGGAGGTTGAATAGTTCACCTTGCCTCGGTAACTCATTTCAACATTTATTTTGCTCGGCCCCCAGGAGTATGAGAAGTGATATAAAAGTGGACCATTCGACGGGGTGCGGCGTAATTATTGCTCCGCTGTGGCGAGTGCGGATGGATTCCAGCCCCGACATTGCCGAGGATGAAGCCAAACCACAGGTTTTTTTTCTTATACAATACAGCCTGGTCCCATATATATACGGAAATAAAGGCAGGCACAGCTTCGGTATGGAAAGCCTGCTCAATTGAATATTATCGATATCTCTCTCATCATGCCGATTCCTCCTACAATCGCTGAAATCATCATTGAGAAAAAAGCGAAATACGGCCGATATATCGACACGAAGCAATGGGACAAGTTTGACGAAGTCGCATTGCCCGACGCCGAACTCAGTTTCATCGGGCCTGACGGGTCGCTCTTGAAGGCGGGAAACACGACGTTTATATTCCCATCTTCGACAGCGTTCACAAAATTCTTCAGTAGCTTTTTCGCAAAGGCGCAAACACTTCATATGTTTGGCCCAGGGGAACTACAGTTACAAGGTTCGGATGAGGTGCGAGCAGTATGGGCCATGGAGGATCAGATAATCCTGAACAATACCGGCGGTTTGGTTGAAATTCGAGGTGGGGGCTACTACTACGAGACGTGGAAGAGTATAAATGGTGACTGGTTCCTGAAGTCCCTCCGATTAGAAAGAACATACCAAAAGACAAGCCTGCTGGCCAAAATCTTTGTCGGCCTTGACCGTCTAGGCCTCTCCATCGTCTAGAAAGATACCTACAGCCAAGCCAGAATTGTGCTGGTGATCCGGGTGATGCAATACAACACCCAGTGACTCTTTCTCACTAATGTGACAATGCCTGTCTTCCGTCATCTACCCAACATAGCCAAATCTAATAGCCAATGGTATATGTATTAGACATTCCATACTGCTTCGACACTCAGTGAACTTGATTCAACACTCAACAAGCTTGATAGTAACTCTAATGCGTAAAGCCTGAGCTAAAGCTGCGTTAGGCACTCTCAACCTAAGCTATGGATGGGATACCTATAGACTTCCATCTAAGAGTAATGTTTTTCTTTTTCTTTTTCTTTTTGTAAAGTAAAACCCCGTCAGTAACTGCTTTCCACGTGGTTCTGTAGCTGCAACTTTCATCAATATTGACCACTACGAGCTCGCTCCATCCGCCCCAAAACGGGCGATAAACTGATATCCAAGAACATCACCGTACGCATGTTTCACGACGGGGACAAGGAACAAGATGGAGGGGAAGATCTGTAAGATCCTTGCCCTCTCCTCCGCTTCCAGTATTTCCTCACCGATTTCTTGGCCACCTCCATTGCTTCGACAGGCTGCATGGCCATGGAGAGAACGTGGATAACGTCGATATCGATGCCCTTATCAGCAGCCCAGGGCTTTCCCCAGAAAGGTGCTGATGATGAGCTCGCTGCGTACCTCGGGCTTATTGGGGGGTAAGCATTACCAGCCATGGATGCTCCGCTCAATCCAAAGCCAAATATCTGAAAATCAACGGTGAGTGCGCAGAGCCGGTTAATAACTCAGTCGGGTAAGCTTACTGTGCCAACGATCATCAGGACTGTCCAGTGACAGATTAGCCGGCATCTTGACATTGTCAAGACAGTAGCAGGCTTACTATCATCCGTACCCAGAGCGCGAAGCATCACCGTTCGAACATACACCCGCGCAGCCATGACCGCCGTGATAAAGGCCACAAAAACAGCACTCACACCAAACACGGACGTCTTGCGTGATCCAGACTCCATTGCCCGGGCCTCAAGCACTGGCATTGTTTGAGGTCTCATTGTGCATGCACTTCAGCGATGGTACTGCCGTTCGAACCACCAAAGCGGTGGTTCTTTGTTCGACGGACGCTGTCAGTCTTTAAGTCTCCGGCTGTGGGACGCGGTAAAGGGGTAGGGGCGGGTATTGACATGTCGACAGCCTGTAGCGACGGCCGTTAGAGGAACTTCCGACGCGAAGTTGACCTTCAGACAGGGATTTGACAGCGACCAGGATGTCTGCCTGGGAAGTTCCGTTGCCTCATACGAGACTAAGACAGCTCGGGCCACGCTAGTATTCCTTCAAGCGTGGGATATGAATTGGCATTAGCATTGGCATTGCTAACGATGGGTAGTGAGTTTGACAGGTATCAAAAGCGGAATTCGCATGTTTCCCGCCGATCGTAATACCATGGAACGTTGGTCGGAAGGACGGCCAAATCGAAGTGAGCAATGAGGTTATTCCAGGCATCTCCATACATGAGGATGAGCTGGGGCGAGACTAGGATCAGTCCAGGACGCCAGGCGCGCTTGGCGACAGCCCCGGAGGCGCTTTCCCGTATGGACCAGACTCTGTATTAGGCAGGAGCGGCGGTCAGTGGCTGGTTCTCAAGGCAGGAACCATTCCCTACATCCGTGAAGCGACACGGCCCATAAATAGACACTGCCGATCTGGGTGTCGCACCTCCACGAACGGTGCCTACAGGCAGGGTTTCTTCGGCCCCCCCCCCCTCCCCAAACGGGACGAAATGGGGATAAAATCTTGACATGACTTGACCTGTGGGTCTGTGGCATCGCGTAGCGGAACCCTCTGAATCATAAATCGTGACCAGCTCAAGATAATCCCACTTCCAGCTGTGAAAGCACTGCCCATCGGATCGAGGGGGCGTTGAGGGGGCCGTCGCCATATTTAAGCCGCGGACTGATCGCGGAGTCATCCCCCTCTCCCACAGACTCGCGAGAAACAGGCAGTAGTTTCCCTTACAAGTCATAAACAACCATGGTTGTCGTGCAGAACAATGTCGCGCTCGTGTTTGGCGCGAGCGGGATTTCTGGCTGGGCTGTGACGAAGAATCTCCTCTTCTATCCCACCTCGACGACTTTCTCGCGGATCATCGCCCTGACACATCGTCCACGAACTGTCGCGGAGACGGGCTTGCCTCAGGATCCCCGACTGGAGCTCTACTCTAACATTGACCTGCGCTCGAACTTGAAGGATGTCAAGCAACAGATGCAGAGCAAGATCCCTAACTTAGATGAGGTGACCCATGTGTACTATTTTGGTACATCTCACTTTTTCTTCGGAAATGCCGTCCATCAATGTTTGAATAAAGTTATTAACCTGCCATAGCGTATGCCAATGCGACAGCGTACACGGAAAATGTCATGGATATTAGGGACATAAATGTCGGCATGACGTCGAACGCAGTCAATACCTGCGACCAGCTTTGCAGACGCATGAAGTTCTTTCTCCCGCAGACTGGAACAAACGTAAGTCCAACCACAATTGGTGCTTTTGAATTGAGTGACCTCTATACATCGGCAAGTTTGGTGACTGGAGAGCCAACGTCCAGAATTACAGCGTTGCCGTCTTCCGCTACATGGACAAGATTAAAATCAACCCTCCACTAAAGGAAGATCAGCCCCGAATTCCCTCTCCGTGGCGTGATGGTATCTTTTACTACCCACAGGTCAACCTGATCAAGGAGGCTGCAAAAGGGAAGAACTGGCGATGGTGCGAGGTCCGTCCTGACCAGATTATCGGTGCGTGAATGCCCTCTATACAGCAGCTAGAATTCATAGGAATTGTATACTAACAAATAATGCTTACTTGCGTAGGCCACGTCCCAGCCGTCACAAGCATGACCTACGTCGAGCCCCTCGCCCTCTACCTATCCCTCTACCGATACATCAACGGCCCTGGTGCAACCGTCCCCTTCCCCGGAAAACAGAACAATTTTGTCTACACCTACACCGACTCCTCACAAGACATCATCACCCGCGCCGAGATCTACCTCTCAGTCGTGAACCCCGAAGCCGCGAACGGCAAAGCCTGAAACATCGCCGACACCGCAACACCAGGTCCCTGGTCTGCCAAATGGCCAATCCTCGCCGAGTATTTTGGTCTAAATGGCACTGGCCCCGGCGAGCGCGGTCAAAAGGACGAATGGGGCGAGATCGATAAGTGGTGGGTAGAGCACCAGAGCGAATATAAGAAGATGTGTGAGGAGTTTGGGTTGAAGGAGCGGAACATTGAAGCTGCCACTTGGATCTTTGTTAAGGCTGGGCTCACTTTACTAGATCGGAATCGGGAAATGAGTATCGAGAAGATCCAGAAGGTCGGCTTTAAGGAGGAATTACCTGTTGGTCAGGGGGCATATTCGCGCGTTTGACCGTATCGCTGCTGAGAAGATCGTTCCACCGAGCAGTGCCTGGGGTCAGAGCTCGTAGAGTCAAGGTCTAATGTCCTCCAAGCAAGCTAGCTAAGTTCAATGCATGGTACAGACGTTATGCGACGAAGTATTTAGAGTATATAAGGAATCAGGTCTTGCTCGGGAATCCCTTAGCAAGTACTCTAGGTATACCCTATCTAGTCCTAGAACACGGAGTAAACTATTCTGGAACAATCTTAGATTACTCCATGCATAATCCCTGACCACTTTGTAAGCGCCTTCCCAGGCATTCTATTATCCAAGCCCTCTGAACTAGAACCGTGTATAGTTTAATACCCAAGATCGAATAAACCACCTATTTACTAATAGCCTCGAAATAATTTAGAGATAGAAATTTATAACAAACCATTCTAAGGCTATGAATTGAAATTTAATCTTACCTTCTAATGCCAATAGCCTCCTTATAATGAAATATGAAGTATAAGTGTGATCTTGTGAGCCACAATATATATTACGGAGGCTCGATATATAAGGCGGAATATGGGCCTTAGATTGTATGGGTACTATCATATTAGAACTAATCACTGAGCTTCCTGCGGAGCCACCAGCGGCGCTGGTATATACGGTGCATCATGTGTGCCTCAAGGGCAACGGAGTTGCACCTGAGGGAGAAGGGGGGGACCGGTGGTGAAGACGTTCAGTTTCCGTCTACGGAGTCGCTGGCAAAAACTATACAGTACGATAACTAGATATACAAGCATTTCTGCCTTTTACCGAAACTCAGCCTGCGACTTTTTTAAATTGAGAAGACAGCCTCGAAGTCAATGCCAGTAGATAAGTTGATTGCCGCGGATAATCTCGTGGCCTTTGTTCAGGGCATCGACGACCTCCTGTGGAAGTGGCCCCCCAGCCAGAGCCTTGAGATTCTCCTCCAGCTGCTCCGCACTACTCGACCCAATAACAACCCCATCACCGTATTCCTATTTAAGCTCCGAGTGGTGTGACAACCACCGAAGGGCACACTCCACCTCCGTCAGCCCGTGCGGCTTGGCCAAAGGTCTAAGGATCTCCAGGGCATCAAAGTACACGTCATGGTAGTAGCGCCGACGCGTGAGGTTTCCTGATACCGATGCGGGGTCGAAGCGGCCCCCAGACACCGCATCCGGCTTGTCGCGGGTGTATCGAGCAGTCAGCATTCCCGCAGCTAGGGGGTTGAAGCAGTAGAACGAGATGCCATGATGCCGGAGGCACCGCAGGAGCTCTGGCTCGACCGCCCGGTGGAACGCATTATAAATGCCCTGGCATACACTCGGTTTGATCCAGCCGTTATGGTCGCAGATGTCACAGATTGTCGCCACCTCCCATGCCTGGTAGTTACTGATGCCCAGCTTGTCAAAGTACCCCTCTTGGTGCAACTTATTCACTTCCCTCATGGTCTCTTCAAACGGGACTGTTCGGTCGGGGCTGTGCAGATACCAGATGTGGATCTTCGAGACTCTGAGAGCTTTAAGGCTCTCTATTAGCCCCTTTCGAAGGTCGCTGGGAGAGTGGTGGTAAGCAGTTTTCGCCGACGCCATGGACGGGTTGGCGGCCGATGGGAATAACTTGGTATCCCACGCGACCGAAGATAGTCCCATTTGTCCCAGGAATTCCTCCGATGTTCCGTTCCCGTAGATCCGAGCTGTGTCAATGTCTTTATGGCCGTAACTTTGGAAGACGTCAACCATCCCACGAGCTTGCTCGATGTCGTGGACCCGGGTGCGGCCGTCGCCTGTACATCAAATGAATTGTGCTAGTTAGTGTATCGGCCAGGGGATTCAACTAGACCGGCGGGGATTGGAATGCTTTACCGGGTTCGCCGATATTCATAGCTCCAAAGATGACTTTCATTGTGGGCGGATGCAGATGGTCTTTTGAAATTACCAATACAAATAGCAGTGTATATCTCTATATGGACATAGATAGAACTTAGGAGTATGAACAGGTGAACAGTTCCGGCGTGCTGGTCTGGCCACTTTATACTTGGGTGAGAATGTTGGGCTGATCGCCACTCTCTTTGATTACGCGCTTGCAGTGGGTCTAACCCTGATGCGGGCTACGATATCCTCCTAGTGGGACTCTAAAGCATGGACCAGGATAAGCAATTCTGACCTCAAACGGGATACCAGCGTTTTCGCTGGTACATGATGGAGAAAGCCAAAGATGATTTGCAACCTTAGATTCCAGAGCCTAGAAGCCCAACGGTTTGTTATCACACTCAGGTCGGTCACACTCCCAATATCAATACCAGCAATACCAGCAATACCAGGTCAATTTTCCAGAAAAGTTGCTACTTTCAGACTATGAGGTTGAAACAATTTTATACCACTACTGCGGTGGGTATGTCAAAGAAACATGGTCTTTCTTTTCAGGCGCTTCTCCCCCCGTAGCTGTCGCCAATAGTTGGTGGACCAGAAGATCTCGGGGCATCCCTCTAACAGCCACCCCCACTTGCGCAGAAATGCTTCGGTGATTTCCCAGTTCATCGGGTTCCATGGATCGCCCCAGACGAACACGCAAGTATCTTCGGCGGGCATCGTCCAGAAGCCCATGAGATCACGACAGAACTGGGAATCATCCATATTATCCTCATTCCGAATGAGGTTATCTCTTAGGCGCGCGAATGGGAAGAAGTCTAGCCAAGGATGATGAGGCTGGCTGTGTTGCAGTTGCGTCGGGCGCAGACTGGAGGGCAGATTCGTCTCCGGCAGGGTCTGTGAGTGGGAGGGCCCACTGATACTAAAGCGCGAGAGAGCATCGTCGGTCATCCATTCCCGACTGTATCCCAGCACCGCGATGTTACGTACAAACGCACGAAATACATTTATTTTGGCCAATGTGAGAAGGTGATCGACCTGGGGGATACCGGCATAGCTCCGATAGGCCGCTGCTTCGAAGACGGCTAACAGCCGATAGAGATGAGGATGGGGTAGCATACAACTAGAACGATTTGACGCTATTAGTCCCCGGAGTTTAGAGGCCTCCTCGGTGGAAAGCATGTATAGTAAACTTGTAAGGTCGGGAGGTGGATGTGGCTGCTGCGTTTGCGTCTGCGTCTGCGCCGGGTCGATTGGGGCCGGGGCCAGGGCCAGACCCGCTACTACTTCAGCTTCATGCTCCTGCAAGGCGCGTTTCTCTGCTAGAAGAGCACCTTCTTGCCTTATCCGCTGCCGTTCGCCTGGAGCAGAAAACGTCATGTAAATATAGAGGGCCTATTTTGAGATTGTGGATACGCATGTGCATTGTGATGAGACTTACGCCATGTTTGTTGATTCACTCGGTTTTGGCGCCTGCGTCGCTCCTTCCTGTCCTTCTCTTCGCACTGGATCGAACGGTTACCACCAATACTTTCAATCCGTTCTTCTGCGGTTTTCATAGTGACGTTGGAATTTGTGAATACTGAGCTGATACCTGCGACGAGGGGAACTGAAGCTGAAGACGGGGTTTTGTTGGATGGAAGCTGGTGTGTCTGAGGTCATAAGCTGGCGTTAGCTTGGCCTCAGAAAGATACTGGAGATAAGCAGCGTTAAAACAAAATTTCACTGAACAATTGCCTTCCACAATAGCCGTAGACACCACTAAGTCCGTTAAATCCGGAGAAAATAAGGACCCCATTGGCTTGTGGTAATTGATCAATCACTCGCGGTGCCGGCTCCAGCAGTTGGATTAGACCTACCCGTTGTATAAACTAGCTAACACAAATTGAGGATTTGTAAAGTGTTGACAGAAAACAACTTGGGGGGGCTATTTGATTTTATTAAGCCAATAATATTAACTACCAGCTGGTAGTCACTGAGAGGACGGGCAGAAGACCCACCATTAGCGCGTAATCGACTCCCCACTCTCCAACATCGAAATGTCCAATCGAATACATAGACTTGCAGGAATCTTTAGCTGCTGCACCCTGCCTCTGGGGGTGTGATGATGTGCCTCTTTCAAAAACCCCTTCACAATCAGCCACACCTTCTAGAGGTGTTTAATGATGCAATAGAGCCCCACCATAGTTACAGAGTGAAGTCCTTTGTTGTAATCGACAAGTAGTATAGTGGTAGTATCAGTGTACAGGACGTACTACAGGAGAAGTAGGGAGATCTGTATGCACCACTAAATATCTCACCACCGGGAGAAATTGGGCCTGTATCGCCGGGACGCGCAGGTTCTTCAGCGAAAGAAGACTTCAAAGCTTGTGTTGCGTCCTCATCCCAAGTTGCTGCTTTTTTTTTCTTCTCTCTGTCATTTTACATTTCTCCACTCCACCCTTTGGCTTGAAGCCGCCTGTTTAAAGCTTATAATGCCAATAATTCACCGGATGAGACATCATTCGCGGGAGATGAAGAAAAAAATTATAAGAATATACTTCCTCAGAAGCGAACTAGCCGCACATGAGGTGCCGAGGAACCGTCATGTGCCTAATATAGCTCTGCTATAGGCAGGAAAACTTAGTACCAAACCACGGCGAGGGAAAGTGGTTCGATTCTGAAGGAGTTTCAAGCCAATAACAGATGGAGAAGCGACTTTCAAACGGCGCCCCTCTTCGTAAGAGTCCGTAGATCTATTCCAACCTCTCTCCGCTACCCTAAACTGCGGCAACGAGGACAGCACTCGCGCACACAGACTGATCTCCGCTGGAGAATAATCTGCGGCCAAGATGGACCTGGACGCAATTTCCTCAATATCGAAAACGCGCGCCCCATCCGGGTAGTAGTGGCATGCGAGATCCAACTCCTAGACACTTCGCGCTGGTGATTGGTCGCAAGTAGACGGAGCGCATGGCGTCGGATTAAGGAGTCGCGATGGCGGGTGGCGCAGACGTAGGGTATGTTGATGGTGAGATGATGAAGGTGGACTGGGGACGTGGCTGTGGGACTGGAGAGCAAAGGAACAGACCGGAATGGGAGTGTGACGGAGGTCTCGCCCGCCAGACAGGCTATGAAGAAGACAAGGGACTCAGACGTCACAAATAGTTAGAGAGTGTCAAAGAAGGAAATCTAAACAGGATCCTCTACTTATATACCCATGCTTGGCCCGTTTGTCAAATGCCAAAACCTACAATCACATACTTTTCTTGTTGCAGGAACCTATTTAAAACATCTTGGAATTAGCGCCATCAGGATATTTCACAGTTCCCCACCCCAAAAACCCAAAAACACTATGTTCCGATCTCCGCCAATCGCCACTTAGCTTGCGAGTTGATAGACTTATATGCACTATGCTTACGCGCTGTTGATTGATCGGCAAGCTTAGCAGAATGCAAACATAGCTTACTTTGGAAGTGTAGTGCTATGCATGACTCCTACAAAATCAGGTGCTTGTTGTTATGGTTACAAAGTAAGATTCTGGCGCAAAGCTAATCACAATCTGTTTGTATGGGAAATAGAGAGCTATGATCAGCAAAGAGGACACAGGTCTCCAGAAGTAACTGCTATGCATATGCCACACATATGCCACACTGCGTAGCCATCTAAGGACTCTTAGCCTCTAGATCTAGCAAAGACCTTGCAGCATCAACAATTGTTTCCTCCAAAGGACGATACTTCAAACCAAGGATTCTTTGCGATTTGGATGTGTCGATAGTATAAACATCAGAAGGGACTTCTCCAGCGCCAGGGCTCCCAATAGGCACTCGGCCCTTGATGTCAGGAAGGTTGGCCTGCAGAGCATCCACAAATTGCTGGTAGGTAAAGTTGCCCTTACAAATGAAGAAACGCTCACCACCAGCTTCAGTCACCTGGTAAGCGCGCAAGTGTGCCTCAGCCACATCACGCACGTCCACAAAGGACCAAAACATATTCTCCGGAACTGGATCGCCGGATCTGGACTGTGGCGACATTAGGCGGTAAATATCCATAGAGGAGGTATTTAACCTGGCAAGGTCGGCAGTGGCGTTGATATTGGGGCCATATATCATCGGTGGCATGATTGTCGTGATGTCAAAGTTAACTTTGTTGCTCTCCACAAAGTCCCAGGCGTAACGCTCAGCCAATGATTTCGCAGTCGAGTAGGCCAATCCGGCTGGAGCACCTTCAGCCGCGGCAGCTTCGTAGGGTGTTGGGTTCCAGTCAAGCTCGGAGTAGACATGACCAGGCCACCTGCCCTTGCTATGGTCTGCCATAGCAGCAAACGAGGAAGTAAGAACAACACGTTTGACCTGGGGTGCAAACTCATGGACAGATTTGAGAATGTTGAGTGTCCCATCGATGGCCGGCTTGAGTAGGTCCCGCTCATTATCCTCAACGCCGAAGACCTGAAATGGAGCAGCTGTATGGATTACTCCATGAACACCTCTAACTGCGGTATCGAAGGCTCCTGGCTTGGCGACATCCTCAACAAACAACGGTGAAGCTTAATCGAGGCGCATAGTCAAAGAAATTTTGTCGGACTTTTTCAGCAGTTGCGGAAGACCGAACGGTTCCTCGGACTTGATAACCAGCGCGGAGGAAATAGTCCACAACATGGGAGGCCAAGAAACCCGAGGCTCCTGTGATAAGGATTATTTGGTCTTCAGGGGCCATCGTTGTACTGTTCGGTGGAGAGGCTCTCGAGGGATGAAGCAGGAGTAGGGCTGGAGATAATAATTATTTCGGGGTGCTCAATGATGGACACTTTTACATACCGGCGAGTTCATGGTATTTATTAGCTCTGAAAGTGAGCCTAGAAGGTTACAACGCTCTCCCACGCCACCTCTTCTACCATTTCCCTTGCCTCCCCCAATATCCCTGTTAAGTCCGGGCTGACGGTCCCACAGCCCAGGGTCGTCCCTGAGCACCGACATCCGAAAACCGAGGCCTCGAAGCTGAAAGCCATGACGTCCTCTTTCCACACCTATCAATTTAGTTCGCGGTAGTTGATGCGGCAGCTCATCGAAACACACTCTAGCACCTAGTCACATGCTGGATGTGGAGCGAGTGGGTTACAAATGAAAGTCTACAAAGTCCGACTTTGAGTTATTCTCTCAGGCAACTCAAACAGTTTTAGGGAACAAACATCCCAGTTCGTCGGAAGTTCGAATTAAAATACTGAGGAACTTTGAAAACTGAATTTGCAGACATTAACGTATCCGTATAGCTAGCACAGGGGGTACATGTTCTGGTAGGTAGTCGGATGTCCAGCTGCCTCCCAACTCTGTGCTCGTAAGCCTGTCTCAAGAGACTAGGCAATACCTGGAGACCTGAGGAGAGCAAATTTGCAGATTACCATATGCCTTTTACTAGCGTTTGGAAGTTTTCAATATAATTCTCTTACTTGCTACGGCAACGATCGGCATCGATGCTCAAGAAAGTCAGAACCAGGATTGTATCAGGATACTGTCCGATGGCGCCCGGGTAATGCTTTGATGCAGTGGTCCGCCGAGGTCTCTGAATTACCAGCGGAGTGATCAAGCCACTTCTCCCGAGCCTCCGAGGAACAACTGTTAGCCTCTTGAAATAGCGGTTGAGCAAAGGTAGATCCCGCCCTATTTTCGACGAATTCAGTTATAAGCCGCTGGTTACGCGGCACAGGACAGACCCAACAGGGGCTGTGAGGCTACAATCACCTGCACTTCAAAGACAGGCTGAGTAATCTCGATATACTGTATTTAACTATTTATTGCACGGTATCCCTCAGAGATTGCCGGTTAACAGCGTTGGATTCATATATTTTCTCCCTAAATCTGCCGTCCTATAACTCCGACAATGATTCTCAAGGCCCATGGGCTGAATCTTGTACTCAGCCTCTTCATCGCCGCACAGACAAACGCATCGCATTTACCCATTGTCGACCTCGGCTATGAATTGCATCAAGCCATTTCCTACGAGGTAGGATCCGAATCTTGTACGTTTAGGGCCTAGACAAAGCATTGACTTTGATTTAGGAACGTGTCGGAGTCTACAACTTCTCCAATATCCGCTATGCTGCCGCACCAGTTGGAGATCTCCTGTTCAGAGCCCCTGCTCCTCCAATGGTGAACAGATCCACGGCTCAAAAAGGCTCCGAGGCCCGCAGGCTCTTCCATCTTGGATGCCCCAGTCCATGTCGAATGCCATTAGCTACGTCACAAATGGCAGTATTACCAGCATGGGACCTGTTCTGATGGATCCACGTGCGAGTGAAGATTGTCTCTTTCTCGATGTTGTCGTGCCGAAGAAGATCTTCGAGACCTCTGGTAAAAAGACAAAGGGAGCTCCCGTGAGTGGGCAACCTCCAATTATCACCCCACCGTAATCGACTTGAAAGATGTGTACTGACCGCCAATATAGGTCTTGGTTTAGATCTACGGAGGGGGGTACACCGGTGGCTCTAAGACTGGTCAAGGGAGCGGTTCTCCCGTTGGTCTGCTTCGTCGCGGAAAGAATGAGTTCGTCTATGTGGCGATTAACTACCGTCTCGGCGCCTTTGGCTGGCTTAGTGCTTCGGCTATTCAACGGAATGGTACAGCAAATGCTGGGTTGTTAGACCAGCGTTTTGCCTTGGAATGGGTTCAACAGTATATTCATCTCTTTGGCGGTGACCCCAAGCATGTCACTGTCATCGGCGAGTCAGCAGGAGGTGGCTCTATCCTGCATCAAATCACTGTAAGTTTTGTCCTTGATTCTTGTTGTCATAACATCCCTCCTGACTGCTCGCAAGGCATACGGTGGTAGTAATGGGCCTGTTCCATTTCAACAAGCTATATTGCAGTCCCCTGCATTTACGCCGGACCAGATCCTCAATCCCGCTGAGCAGGAACGGATATTCAATCAATTCCTTCAATTTGCTAATGTTAGCAGCTTGGAGGAGGTCCGCCGCCTGCCGTCATCTGTCCTTATGGAGGCCAACCTCCAACAGGTCTCTAACTCCCCTCTTGGAAGCTTTACTTATGGGCCCGTAGTGGACGGCATCTTCGTTCCGGATTCTCCATCCCGTCTACTCCGCCAGAAACGATTGGACATGAATGTGACTCCGATGTTGGCGTATAATGGCAACGATGGAATCATCTTCTCTGACTTCTCGCTTAGAAACAACAGTGGCTATCAAAGCTACCTCAGCGGTTTACTTCGCCTTCAGCCTAATGACACTGCCTACGTCTCGAGCCAAATGTATCCGCCCATTTTTGACGGCACCCACCATTACACGGATGAAATAGGCCGTGCCGGTGCTACCTTTCAGGAGGCAATCATTCAGTGCAATGACATCGCGCTTGCGCTGGCTTTGTCAAATACTACATTTAACTATGTATTTGACGTTTTCCCCGGCCTTCATGCACAGGACATTTCAGCAACATTTGATGCCAACTTGGACCCAACACCTGCCGTATTTGACCCAATTATTGCTTTGCAGCAGCTCGTCACCAGCTTCACACTCACAGGGAAGCCAACCACAGACCTTATCGGCGATATGCCAACGTATGGTCACGGAAATACACTGTTGATCTTGAACGCAACAAGTATCGGCACAGAGAGTGAAGACCCCAGTGTAATGGAAAGATGCGAGAAGTGGTACAGGATTCTGGACGCCGCTTGATAATCAGGGAGGAGCCACAAAGTTGAACGGTTAGAACCAAAATTTTGGCAATGCTTTCGAGATTCTGCTGGTATTAGGGCCAACGAAAAATAGTCGGAGCGAGGGTTATTTTTGACATGCAGAAGTACTGAATAAAGAAATTCCAATGAAGCTGGCCATGAATAATCCGACAACAAATTTCTCGTTATTAACCATTTTATTCTTGACTAGACTAGTTGAAAACTCGTCACTACCGTATTTAAGCCTGGTAAGATGTGCCGGCTCTAGCAGGATCGTTGGTCAGCTCATATTTTGTATGCGCTAGATGTTGGAACCCATGTGGTGGACGGAACAATCACCTCATCGAGAGGCCTGTCTGGAAGCAAGGAAGCGTGGTTCATTTGCTGTTGTGCCATACTCGTAAGCCCCTCCGTGGAGGACACACTATGTACAGGCACAGTGCAGGCGACCTTACGTCGGCGGTATGGGAACAACCCACCGCTGGCCGGCATTGTCGGCGGAAAGGACATTCCCGATTAGGCTTCGACGCGATAGGCATTATGATAAGTGGCTTGCTACCAATTCAAGAGCCAGAGACATTCTCATTTGGAAACGGACGTCATGTCCGAGTGGCGGGCACGGGTTTGCTACGTGATTAGGGAAAATAGTCTCATCATTCGTGGGGAACAGGAGAAGCCAAGACGGATCAACTTTTCCTGCTCGTAGGAAAAGCCTTACTTTGAATGTATTTCGTCCTTTCTAGCGCGGCTCCTCGAAAAATTATCTTCTCTAAGTCGTATTGATTTAGACAGGTCGTAATATCCGAGGGGTTAATTGGTTTAGTGCTTCAGCCACCCAGCCACCTAACGCAGAATTTTAGAAGCTGCATACAGTGGGGCAGGAACGAGCGAGCAAGTTGAGTTGGCACAGCTCGAATATATGTAAGCTAGTTCCGAAATGAATTAGATATTTAGTTTCCTGTGATATTCCGCATGGTTACCGGAACATCTACCGTCATGAACGAATGGGGGCAAGATCGCTTTGCCAAGAGTCCAGGCCGTTTAATTTTGTGGTCGATGAGCTCTCAGATGATCCATGGCCGGTGATAGTACGAGTTTGATGTCAAGGTATGCATGTGTTTCCCTCACGGATATTTTCTAGGTTTCTTGTGCTCTAAGCAGTATCCGCTAAGTCTCTCATCGGGGCTTCCACTGGGCACTGCGAACCAACCAGTTCCCATAGGCCATGAAGCTCTCAGATACATCGAATCCGTCGGTAGTGCCGTGGAGAAGGTACAAGTTGGTGGCAATCTTGAGCGCTAGGCTAAATCATATGGAATATTCCAGTCAGTTATGCAGAGTCGATTGGCCACTGGTCTTTTGGCCCGACTTGAGTCTGTCAATATTCGATGATCTCTAGATCGTCGCCAAGAGCTACAGCGGTGGCACTAAGGGGCCCGGCCCATCACGGCCAGATGCATCTCAATAGACAACGATATCAGAGACGGAGATTGGTAGGGGGAATGAGTCTAACTGCGGGGTTTAAATTAAATCCGGTTGCTGACGCCCCAGTGGTGGGTCGGTGCCCTGCTCTTATCTAAGTGATCTACATGCAGATATCTGCTTTATTCTCCTTCACTAGAGTGATCCAGTCTGGGGTTACAGGTCTACCCATCGGTTATGACAGAGCCACAAGGATGAGGTCATATTAACAGGGCTAACCAACATTTAATTTATGGGTATACCGATTACGACTCCAGGAGTAATTTTAGGCATCGCCTCAGCCCAGCTGTGTTGACCAGGAGAGACTCTTAGTCGCTTTGAGCACCGCTCACCGAGAAACACTAAATCTTTTTATCCAGCTGCCACGATCTTCTCAGTAAGTGGACGCTATACCATAGTATTATAAAATTTGATAAAATCGTACAATGGACTCGGTTTCACTATGAAAGCTTCACAGTTAGTAACAGGAACGTGCCACAGGAAAATGCAGGGACATTATAAGCGGTTTGCATTAGCGCATGGCGCTCATGTAAATATGATTGATGGATGTAAGTACGAATATCGCGGCTCGGCATGACGCGTCCAGAAATCTCCTAATCGTTCGACTCTTGAAACTTCAATGACATCAGTGAGTGTATGGGAAAATAAAAGGGTGCCACGTTGTATAGACCATTTTTGGGCAAATTTCCTCTGCCATCATTGTACAGCCATGCAGTCTCTCATGCGTGCCGTTGCTCTGGCTGGCGCGTTCAATATCACCGTCATCGACGTGCCCAAGCCGACCATCATAAATTCAACTGACGCCGTTGTGCGCATCGCGGCGACTGCCATTTGTGGTAGCGACCTACACAGATACCACCAGAATTCGGCTTCGCCACAGAACCCCCAGCAGATAGGCCACGAGGCCATTGGTTATATAGAAGAAGTTGGCGACTCCGTTGAAGTTCTGAAGGCTGGAGATTGGGTTGTCATTCCCTTCGCATTTGACAATGGTCACTACCAATATGGACCCATGATTGATGAGCCATTGGCGTCCTCTATTGGTATGCAAGGTGGGCTTGTCTAATCCGGCGATATTTGTGACTGCAGCGCATATTGATTTGGTCTCTCCTCCGCTCTGCAGCCGAGTATGCGCGCATTCCGTATGCGGATGACTCCCTTATGCCTGTGCCCATCAACGCTAGCACAAACACGTCCACTATTCATGACTATCTCTTCATGTCCGACATTCTCGCAACTGGCTGGGCAGCGCTTGACTTTGCCGGTCAGGGACCTGGAGATACGGTTGCAGTTTTCGGTGCCGGGCCCGTAGGGCAAATGGCTATCCTTTCTGCCGGAGTGCGCGGCGCGTCGAGGATCTACGTCGTAGACCACGTGCAAGATCGCCTGGGCCTGGCCGCCGCCCACGGAGCCATTCCGGTTAACTTTGCGTTGGAGGACACGGTCGAGGCGCTACGCCGCCTGGAGCCGGCCGGCGTTACGCGCGTCGTCGACTGTGTTGGGTACGAGGCTGAAGATGCTCAGGGCAATGTAAACAGTAGCATTGTGCTGCGCCAGGCTGGACAGATAGTCGCGCCGCAGGGCGGTATTGGCGTCGTCGGAGACTACGGGAGCGGAAACCAGGCGCAGACGATTGACATCAAGCCTCTTTTCATGAATAATTTCTCAGCGCGCGGGGGCGTCTCCTCTCCGCTGGATCTCGGCACTCAGATGCTCAATCTCATCGACACCGGTAAAGTGCGCCCAGGCTCCATCGTGAGCGCCGTTATCGGAATTGAGGAGGCGCCCGAGTACTACGCGCGGTTCAACCGTCGCGAGGAAACGAAGGTTGTTATTGAATTCCCTTTTTGAAAGGAAATTCTATGTCCCTGGTTAGCAAGGGGTCGGCAGGTTTCCCATACTAATCGCCACCCGGGGTTTCTGGAGCCAAATGGAATCGAATCTCCGCCGACTCTGTATTTAAAAGCGGCTAGCTTTGAGTCATCCAAGTGCATATGCCAAGCCGCTACTATGTATAATAATGACCATTCCACGGCATAGAAATTAATCCTACGGAAATCCTCTCTGCATTGCCCAGATATTGCTGACCATCTATTAGAATTTGCAGATTGTTAGATCTCCAGTACCGCCGCGTAATTCGGTCCAGATCATCGGAGCAGGGAGACATTTTAACTACACGCCGAGAATCGAATAGTGAACTGACTCACCGTGAAGGGTCAATTTGAGTCTCAAACTGGCATAACGGACTGGAGGTTGGAAGCGAAGGGGTCAAATGGAGGTACGGTATAGAGAATCCCGACATACATACCCGGTGACTCCGGAGGCGCTTTTACAGCATGGCTTCTGACAAGACCGCTGGCAGTTGCACAACCTGCCCAAAGGTCCAGATAAAATCATTGCATAGGAGGCTGAGGTGGCTGACGGGTTGGCAGAAGGGGGATTGCAACTTCATGATGTAGCCATATTGATCGTCACTGAACATAATACAGTTGGAGTTAAGCGCTATGCAGTTGGATGAGACAGTGGGTCCAGGGTGGTGTCCCCGCCACCGCCGGTTTCGTACCTGCGAAGTAGAAACCATCAGCACCAGGTTTAGCATACAGGCTCACGTTGGACATTCTCCGATGCCAGAACAAAAGTTAGACTCTCACTTATTGGTGCCGTAAATGGTTTATTGGATATTTCTGGCCTGACAGTTGACTGCTGCTGCTTTACGTCGCGGTTGATTGACAGGAACATTCAGCTTTACAGGTTGGGAGTTAAAGAAAGATAAACTTCGAGCTTCAACAGCAATATACTCAACAGAATGCAAGAGATAGGCTGTTTTAATAACTCTTACACTCCGTTTACAGCAGCCTCCACAGCCTCTTTGATCTTCAAAGCCCCTATTTCAGGGAGTATCTTGTTCAAGGCTCCCTTCTCCTCCAGATCAAAGGTCCCATCCTCAAAGAGCAACCCAAAAGTAGACAAGAATACGGACTGACCTCTTAGGGTATTAATAGTCATAGAAGATAAATATCTCTTTGTTGATGGAAGGAGTGTGACCTTTCCTTTCTCAAGGTCTTCCACGCTGTCATGGACAATAGTAAACTGGGTACCTGGTACACCCGATTTATCAGCAATACCCCGGTTTTCATATTCTGTGACTAACATACCCTTCGCGAATTCGGCCAGTTTCACAAATTCATTCCAAGTGGCCTTGTCACCAATAATCCGGTATGATGCGTCCCATTTGTGCAGGTCTAGGCTTGCATCAACATACTTTCCAACGTCGAGCGAGTAGGTAAATGCGATCGGCGTGTTTCCCGACCCCGGTATTGCAGCGATGTTGTATTCCATGTCAATCACAACAATCAGAGGCGACATGTACGACTTTATCGAGGGGCCAGTATAGTAATCGAGCAGGAATCCAACGTAGAACACAGTGTACTCTAAATCAGTCTTCTTCAGCTCATCGAGAGCTAGGAGCTTCATTGGTACCGAGGGAGTCAAAGCCTCATGACTATTTGATGAACATGCTCCGTTAGCTCTCTTCATAACACCACGGCATGCATAGAGTGAGTTGATTTTACCTTTTGTCCAGGGGGACACCCCAATTGCTTGGAATGAATCGACGCGTGGTTTTTGATGATTGGGAAGCCCGTATCAAGGCAACCTCGGGAGCGATGCCGGACACAGGCATCGTAAAAATTGACGAGATCACAGTATCAATCCCATGCTCTTCAAGTGTCCCAGTCAAACTGTCAACGTCCGAATAATCAACGGGGATGACTGGCGACCCGATCTCGTCCGCCAGGGAGTCATTCGCCTACCCTTACAATCAGCGAGCCTGGAAGGAAAATATGATAGTCATCCGTTTTTAACGATACCTTTCGACTTAAGATCTTGACATTGTGTTTGCCACGGCTGACAATGGCTTCAACTATGGCACGGCCGATCCCACCAGTTCCGCCGGCCACCGCTACAATAGCCATTTTGACTTCAAGGGCGTTTTCGGCAGAAGTACTAGCTCGACTTGGAAAGTTTCGGCCAATTCTTGTCTCCAAGGAGCTGATGATTGTCTGTATCACTTGAATGAAGAGGGCACATTTTATGTATGTGGGAAAGCGTGCTTAAATGCTAGGCAGCAACACATAGCATGAATAAGTAATGTAGTAGATTAAAGAGAATTTTAATACAATTAGTACACACCTTTTACTCCTTTTTGTGCTCAAATAAGGTTTGCTCAAGGGGAGCGCATGCTAGTCATCAGCAAACACCTGGAGAAATTGTCATCCCCCCGAATTAGAAGAAAGCACGGATGAATTGAAATAAAGTTTCCGAGCTAATTGAACACATTAATAATGTCTCCGAATACTCTCAGTAGAGTTTTGGACACAAAGGGCACAGTATCCGGGATTTCATATATCTCCATCATGCAGTAGAGCCACCAGTTTTTCTTAGTCCATGCAACTTGATTGTTATAATTTGGCTGGACCGCCTTGTGACCATGAAGTTTCTATACTAGGGATAACCTATTGGCTTTAAATTACATAAGCTAACCCTGGGTTGCATGTAGTTCATGGTGCATGGTTGGCTGATCTATTCATCAACATCCCGAAGACAGACTGGACCATGGGTTGTTTGAAATGAATATGTAGTAAGGGTCCAGGTGTGATTATTTTATTATAAATGCAAGGTGCAAGATAACAAATGCGTCGGTGGCGCCAATATCGCCATCTTTAAGCAGTTAAAGGAGGGGTGTAATGGAGATGGGGCCGACGCTCTAGGTAGGGCTTGTCCCAGTGACCGCCCATGGGGATTCAGCCAGAGAGGGAGCAGTTCCCCCAGTCAACAACCACTCAGGAACCCGGGTCTGAAAACAAACAGCCACCTAGGTGTGGCACATGTCATCAACTAAGAAGTCAATTTTACATTTTAGTTAGCATCACCAGTAATAGCAATAAAAATATTCTTATCAGCAGGTGCAAAAGCTAAGCACAAACCATAGATACGGCGTTCCCCACCGTCATCAGGATGCATTAGCGTGGGATCCACCAACCAGTATTTGGCCAAGACGGCTGGCCCAGCGCCATTACCTTGCAAGCAGCTTGAATACCCACCTACGTCGAAAGGGAGACTGCGTCCATTTCCACATTCGCTCTGAAGGCATGACGCCACGTTGCCGTCGGGCGCTCGCATCCGGAAGGGCTCCCTAGACTCAATGCAAATGAAGAGAATTAATTAGACGATAAAGAGGAGAAGCATGACCGGTGCTCGACCCACGAGCTCGTTTTGCGTCTGCAAAGCTGACCGACCAATAGCCCACTTACCTTCACCATCTCATGCTTAATCAATCCGTTTTGCCGGAGACCTGCTAAGTCAAGGACAAGAATTGCCAGAGCCCCAGGATTCATTGTAAAACTCGAACACTCGGCGAAGCCTAGTTAGTGGCCCATAAGTAGTGGACAATTTTGTAGGCTACTCAAGCTGCGGGGGCAAGGCCTGATGGCATCTGATTGATAGATGGAATATGGACTACCTCCCTTGGACTACTCGATTCTAGACTGATATGTAGGCATCAACCAGGTAATGGCTGATTTCGACCTTCACGCCGACTACGAGTGAGCTGCGTGTATCTCGGATCACCGATGTGGTTAGGAGGCGGGTCTTTGCGAGATAAACATAATTGACGTGAGGGGGGGCATGCCAAAGGGGATTAGGCTGATCAGACAATAGATAATTTTCAAAAGCCAACAATCCTATATACGCGTATTGACCTCGCGGTAATTAAAGAAGAGAAGAGGTTTAGCGCTAGGTAGCATCGCTTTCGCAGGAAGGTATTGAGGATTTTACTGGTTAGCAATGTGTAACGGTAGCTAATTATATATACTTCAACAGTACAGACCTAGTAGTAGAGTAGAAATACCTTTGATGACAACCCACGCGAAAGAGTAGTAAGGCTAGTTGCTAGTGTAAATGCTTGTCTATCTCTACAGACAAGTTAAGCTGCTGCCGCTGTCGAGCATTTGCCGTCCACTGTGCGGGAGGAATGTTCGCGACCTCCATCTTGACTGCTGAGAAGCTGGCACCAAAAAGCTGTGGAAGTACCAACAGGCGCAGAAACGGGCACCAGCCACGGCGCCAGTCTCGGTCTTGAACTTGATTCTGAGGTTGTTGTTGTTGGCTACCGTTGGGCGTCGCGAGGAAGGTGATAATTCTTGAATGTGCTTTCGGTGACGGTAGACTGAAGGTGCTCTCCGCTGCAAAGTTGAATCTGGTCCCAGGTTTGCAGAAGACTGAGGAGGGCCAGAAATAATGTGGATCTGGCGTCTATTTATATGCGCCGGGTGGCAAACATAAAAAGTATTGAAGTCGCAAGGCAGTGATCAAGCGATTTCCAGGTGAATGCGCACCTGCTCTACTGCCCCAATCTTCACTACATGCATGACATGAAAAGGCCGTCCTTGGAGCAAAACCTCTACACCCACTTTATGACATAAGCTAGCTATCCGTCAATATTGGCAGTTAAAGCGGGATGAGAAGTTGGCTACATCTGGGACTGGAGCTAGCCATCGGGGCAAGAGCCAGAAGAAGAACAAGAATCCAGCTAGAGCTTAGTTACGGGTGTGTATAAGGGCTTTTGTAATAGCTCTGTCGTTACTATATAGTTCCGCTGCATAGAAGACATGTTGTCCTTCTATAGTGCCTTTTTGGTCTTTTTTATTTCTAGTAAGCAACGGACTAGGGCTGTCACATCCTTAGTTGGAGGAGGAAGTCCAGTGGGCTTTCATCAGTCTGTTATCGTTTAATATTCTCCCAAGGTTTTGTAGGGACATAAGATTATGTTAATAAAATAATTATTTATAACACTTACCATGTAGTTCAAAATGTCCTGCTTCCTGCATTGATCCTGCATGTGTAAAGCCTTTCTGCGTTCATGTATATAACGATACAGCACACATATAGTTACTTATCTAGTATAGTCACTCCACCCACATGATACACATTATACAGAGTCCTCTTGGCCTTTGCCATCTAGATATATTTAGACTATCTTATCAGCCTCTATCTTAGAAAGGGAAACTATGTCTGTTGTCCCACTAGCTTGGAGCCTTGTTACCATATTGCTATTAGCAAGGATTCCAAACCTATGTAGAAATTTGAGGACAGAGGAGCAAAATTCCTGCCTCTGTGCTCGCCTGGTTGCATGTGTAGTAACCATGACAGCTTTGCCTTTTCTCACGAGGATATTGTGCAGATCTAGGCTCGCGATAGGTGAAGGGGAAGCTAACAGCCCCATATTTATCCAAGAGGCGAAACTCCACGCCAAACGGCTGAGGCGCCACGGCTGCCATCTTTTCACTTGCCACACCGAAGGTGTACCAGGGGCCAAGAGGAATTAAATAAGAGAGTGTTGTCCTGTCCAGGTGTTACACACCTTCCTGTAGATATAAGATCGATTCAACATAAGAACTCGCTAAAATAAAAAGTGATTTCTCCACGATCGTTACAGGAATTCCGGATTCTGATCACACAAACGCGAAAACACTGGAAAACAAACAAGAATGTCGTAAGGAAACCCGAGGCAAAGTCCTGATACAGTCATACCTAGAGTACAAACACACATGACAAGAAACGAGGTACCAAGTATGCTGACAAACGTACCTACCTCATCCTATTAGCATATAAATAGACAAAGTCTTCCTCGGCGGCTCTGGCAAACTCCTCGATCATATCAGCAGCCTCCTAACCATAGTCAGCCACCCAGCGACCCTTCCCCACCTCGATCCAGGCGTCCAGACTCGATTTCCCTCCTTCTATGAGACCGTTGACGGCATTTGCTAGGGCTTGGTCAGAGACACGATTCTTGTCATTCTCGGCTAACAGGCTATTAATCAAGAGACGGTGGTAGTCGACCGGCAGTCCAGTTGTAGCGCAGTAGTCGGGAATGACAGGAAGCGGACGGTAGCGCAGTTCCTCCCCCTCGATGATAATCGGCGCAAGCTGCTGTGACCCACCGCCGTCCTGTTGTTGGCACCAGTCGTAGAGTCCGCGAAGCCAGCGGTAGGTCATGTACAAGCCGCATAGAAGACGAGTTTTATGCGCAGCCATCTTAGCGAGGCACAGTATGCCGTAGATCCGAGGGAAGAGTATGACTGGGTGTGAGATGACAAACGTCATCCGCCAGGTGCGCAGGTACTCGTCCGGGAACACGGTCTGGTTTCTGGGGCTGTATGTGAAGCCGTGCGGGGAATTGTATGTGGACGGGACACCGGCCTTGAAGAGCTCCCAGTCGCGCGCGACCGCGGTGGCATCAACGACTGGACCGTCGCGCATGACGGCGGGGTTTATGAGCCATGGGGCGCAGATGTTGGCGCAGAGGGTTCTGTTCGTCGAGAAAGCGCGGATGGATTGTTGCTCGAGGGTCTCGAGGAATCCCTGTGTGGAATGCATGGCGTGCTTTTTCACGGAGCCTACCCACTGCGGGTTGCCGTCTACTACGGGACAGAGCCAATAGCAGGCTGTAAAAGCGCTGGTCCAAAGACTTTGTTCCCAGAGGATTCTTGGTTGGCGGTTGAGGTTGAGCAGGTCAGAGAGAAGGGTGCGGGCTGTAGGAACAAGGCTGACAATAAGCATGCGCTGGGAGGCCAGGCTGCGAGTAGGAGCGGGAATGGGACTATTTTCTCTGTTTTCGGTTCCGTCTTCGGGCTCAGGCTCGGACTTTATCTTTGGCTCCATTTTGCCAGGTGAGCAAAGGTACCAGTTTCCGTTATAACTCTGACACAGTAAACTGAAAATGCTCCCCGTTGGAAGGTTGGAATCTCGGGCCAGGTTTGCAGAAAAACGGAGGGACGAAAAGGTGGGAGATGCGGCTTTTTATGACATCTTGTGGCGGGGTAAAAAAAAAAAGAGTGAAGTCGCAGGTTAGCCAGCAAGCAAAAATGAGGTAAATACGCGTCTGCTCAATTTCCCCATTTTGGCCACGCGCTTGGCCCACCAAATGCATCTGACTCGGAATAGCTGTCTCTGGAGCACGACTTCTACCAGCACGTTGTTATGTAAGAGTCCTCTCTTTTAATGTGGCCGGGGATAGCCACAGCAGTGGTCGGCGACGCGGAGCGTTGGTGGTAACGCGCAGGGGCGATCGCCTAGAGGCTGTCGATGCAACGGGATTCGGGTTAGACAGGAAAGAAACAGTGTTGGTTTCATAAAGTCATTATCCTAACTAGCTGTAACACTCTTTCGTCGCTCAACGCTATTCTGAAAATCCCTTACAGCTTCATGTTACAGTTGTCTGGTCGCAAACACAAACAAAACTAACACAAGCGCCGAGTTTTGGTACAAAGAAATAGAGTACATCCAGTTAACAGAAAGGAATGGAGAACGCAACGGAAACAATTCAAGACAACCCAGCCAGCTACTATCGTAGTTATCAAGGAGTCATAGCCTTCGCGCGCAAATAGTCGTAGTCGGGCATCGCGTCTCTGACAAAGGCCGCAAGCATGTATGCAGCGGGCTCTCCAAACTCAGAAATCCAATCAGGCACGCATGCCGCAACCTCAGCCTCATCAGGAGACAACTGTTGTTCATAACCAATGCGCAAAACATTTGCCCTGCGCCTTAGGTCAGCAGGCTGCGCGGCGGCGATCTCATCTTCCAATTCCTCAAAGAGAACAACGCTCTCGTCCAGGCCTAGTTCGCGACAAATGAGCATTACTATAGGCCGCAACAAGAGAATGTCATATACGAGGTCGTGCGCAATGACTAGGGGAGGACTAAATGAAGTAGATGAATCGCATACGTCGTACAGCATACGCATCCACCGGAAAGTCATGTACAGCTCACAGACGGGCTTCACCATCTCGGCAGGCAACATCTTGTCTTTGTTGAGCTTGCGGTAGATTGAGGGGAAGACAATAATTGGGTCCTGAATGCTGAAAACCATGCGATAGTTGCCAAGATAGTCGTCGGGGAGTACAGTCCTGTTGGAGGCCGAGAAAAAGGGGAAGCCATCGTTGAGATAATAAATCTGGGGGACGCCATCCCCGACGGCCAAGGCCCACGAGATTACGTCAAATCCTTGGGGAGTGTACGGCTTGCTCAGGACAGCGGGGTTCATCAGCCATTGAGGACGGATAAAATTGACCAAGCCGCTGCCTCTGCGAAACGCGATGGCAGCGTAGACCTCCGCATCGGCGATCTCTTGATGGTAAGCACTCTCCATTCTGTCCTTTGTGTCCCTGGTCCAATGCACCGCAGCGTTTGTGAAGAGACCTGCATCGTAGCCGATTTTGAAGGCTGGCTCGAAAAACGACTGGTCGTTCAGCTTATCGACAAGGGCGGGTTGATGGTGGATGTTTAGAGTCGTGGCAAGGAAACCGGTTTTGAGGTCGAATGCGTCGATGAATAGGAGGCGGTTATGGGAAGGAGGAGCAAAATGTAAAGCAACCTCAGTATCCCCGTCAGTCTTGACTGCGGAAGCCATGACGGACGGTAGCGAGATCGTCTTCAACGAAGATCGTGTTGTCCTGCGAGGAGAACGTGGGAAGACAAGCTGACAAACGGGAGCTAGGGAAGAAAACCAAGCCATTATTTATAGCCTGTCCGTAAAAATTTCTCACCTGCATTAACATAGAGGTCAGGGGATGGGAGAACTTGGAATCCACGTGAAGCTACCTCTAGACTCGTCCCCACTTTTGCTGACACCGAAGCCAACCCTCCTATTGGCCCAGTTCCACGTGGTTGTTGACGGGAGTGCCCGAGCAAACCTAAAATAAGCGCGGTGCGGCTCAACAGTGTGGAGGCCCTGGACCAGCAAAGGGATCTGCACTGTCCAATTTGAAAAAATGCACCAAAACAAGGTGTAATAACACAGAAATCCAACTAGAGCATCCACAAAGACAGATTTCTCCCTGAGAGCCCAATACTGCCTACACGGCTCGCGATTCTTTGTGTGTGGACCAGCCACCTGCCGGCTCAGAAATAGCCTGGAGGCAGCTGGAGATTTGGACACGTTGCGCTTTCTGCACCTTCTTTCTCCTGGGCCGCTCTACGGTGACTTGCAAAAATCTTCAAGACACGCGTTCTAGAGATTCTAGGGCGGAACATCGGGCGTAATGTAGAATCCACCATACGCCCATCGACCCCTCCCGCCGATCTCGCAACTCTTCTCAAAAAACCGGTATTCAGTCACTTCCCTCCCCAACACTGCTATCAAGCCTAGTGTTTTGTCCGCCAAGTCCGTCCCTGAAAATTCGCCACCACCGAAATGTCTGATCCACTTTCCCCTCATCTAGTAGTTTTCCCAAAATCTCAGCCAGTAAGATTCTTCCTTAGAATGTAACTCGGCCAAGCTCTCCTCCAGTTGACCTCTTTCTATGGCGGTGTCATGCAGTCAGGAATCTGGAGACGCCTCTTGTACTGTAATTTACTGAAAATATTTGAGCATGGTCGGCCAGTCCCTGGCTGCAACTCGTTCAGATCACGTGTCCAAGCCGAAATAGAATCCAAGTGAAGTTGGAATATTACTGACGCCACCATGCTGCCGTCTGCTTCCGTCAATTTACCCTTCGTGAGTGGTTTCGCATCCGGCACACGCTAAGTCTCGCCATCAAGAGAGGAGGGGTCTGCAAGAAGACCTGAGCACCTCGGGCCACGTGACGTTAGCTGGGTGAACATGCTTTCTGTGTAGAGCTGATGTGGGAGATGGTTTTAGTAACACGAGCTGGCCTGATGTATTTGTCAACTAAGTCAAATCGAAAGTCTTGTAGTCTTTTGAAATGAATCCATCCCATACACTCAAAGTCCGCTGATTGATAATTTAGACAGACTCCGAATCCATCAGAATTTCCCGAATTTTCCTCAGATCCTCGTCATCTAGCCCACAAACATCAACCAGATACCGCACCGCCCCTCCGAACCTCTCCTCGATCATCGCCAGCGTGAGAACCATCGCTTCCTTCCTGCGAAAACGTCAGCCACACTCATGCGCACACGAGGATTCCTTGCTACGGAACAGATTGGAAAACGGGACATTACATACTTCGTCTGAATCACAACCCTCGCCCTCCTAGTCGCCTCTACATTACCGATAGGCGGTTCAATCACTCGTTTGATCCCCGCTGCGATCTCCGGGACAGCCGCTTCCAGCGACGACTCGCTCAGACAGTACTCCTTCGCGATGTCGTCGTGCAATACGCCAGCGAGCGAGAGAAGGATCGCAAATACGACTCCCGTGCGGTCCTTCCCCATAGAGCAGTGGATAAGAAAGACATCCTTGGGATTGTCGCGGATAAGAAGGAGGATGTCGCGGACGACGGCGTGGCCTTCGGCCAAGAGTGTTATATACCCTTCGGCGATGACCTAGTCGGTTTTAACTCAAGGGCACTTTGAATAATTCGGATTCTCGCACCTTCTCCCCTTCAGCCAGATACCGCCGGTACTTCTGCGCAAGCTGTTCCACCGAGAACCCGCCTTTCGCCAACGGAAGATTGACGATCCTCACATCATCGAGAGCCGCAGTAGCTGTGTCCGCATCCGTGAAAAGAGCTGTGGACTCGCCGGTATTCGTTAGATTGATAATTGTCGTTATTCCGAGGTCGCGAAGTTGCTTGATGCCGCGTGATGTGATGTCTTCGAGATGGCCGGAGCGGTAGAGGAGCCCATGCCGCGTCGTGCAATTGAATCGAAGAGTGCTTGCGTAGCCGCCGAAAGACCGAACGTTGAAGACACCTCCGATTTTAATCTCTCTTCCTACTTCTGAGGAAGGCTGCTCGAGCCGCCGGTCTGTATCCATAGTGGGCATAACGTATGTTGAGGATGGGATGTCGTCGGACTAATAAAGGAGGCGCGATGCGGATCTCGGAGTATTTGTTCGCACCGGAGTCTCTCTTTCCGCCGGGGTGTGTTACCTATAAGGCAATAGCACGTTGTCTCTATGATCAATATATGGAGTCTGGTTGAGAATAATTCAAACAAGTGACCTTGAGATTTCTGGCAAACTGAATCCTGAGCGAAGTGTCATCAATGCGAGCTAGGGTAATACCCTCTCTTTGTATGGAAGGCAAAATTAATGTAAGAGCCGACTCCATCGAGTGCCTTCAACACCAAGACTCTACATTTATACATATCCGTGTATATCTTGAATCTCAACGACATCGTGTTGACATGAACTTTCACTCCCACAAGGGATATATCTTGAAGCTAAACATGCCATCCGAGTCGAGATCAGTAGCCAACCCGCTCTTTTGCTGTCAGTATATTCCGTAGCAGCTGAATAGCCGCAATTCGCGAATACTCGGCTTTTTGCCAGGTAGCGGTAAATTTTCATCCTACCGTACTATGCGACTCGTTGTTGAAAGATCAGATGATATTTAGTATTCGAAGGAGTCGTTTGCGTTATAACTACCGTCAACAGCCCGTCCCTACTTGCAAGGTACATGTTATACAGACCTCGGCTGGGAAAATAGGACCCTGAACTCACATTTCGGGCACAGAACAGGTTTCCTGAAGTGACTAGTGATGCATTAGGGTAAGTTTATCTCTTCCAGCCTCACCTTCTGGGCGCGTGGTTAGCGTGTTTTGAACACAGCCGTGCCGTGCCTAAGACGTACGTAGTGATCATCGTCATTAGACTTGAACAAATCATCGCCATCACCATCATAATCATGTACTGAGTACTATCATTATATTTACAGCAAGCCGATGTGAGTAATCAAACCAAAAATGCGGACGACAGTTATTTCGCGCGTGTAAGATACGATGTTCCGCTCTATGAAACGGGAGCCTTGCGCGTACCTAGAGATATGCATACGAATCCTCTACGTCATATTCCGCTAGGCTGCACATTTCAATTCATCTCAACCCCGCACTACAGACGCCGGACAAGCCCGACAGGGCAAGGAAGCTGAAACGTGGGCCAATAATCGCCTTGCTCCCCTGGTCGGGCAATGCGGCTGATTGCCCAGCAGAAACCACAGCCGTGCGAAGCCAGTGCGAGGCCTAAGTTATAAGTAGCCGCATTCATCCTCGCTCCTAAGCCGAAGTAATCTGTAGCGCACGATAAGCACGGCTAGAGACAAGATCTGTTTCCTTGCAAACATGGCCTCCTGGCAAGGTATTCCGCTCTCCGCCATCACCCTGCCCCCTCTTCCCTGCACCGAGCCTAGCCTTTTCCTCCTTTCCTTTTCGGTTTTAGTTTCTGTTTCCTTAACTCACTGAGGATGCAAGATGAGCTGATCCAGACGCAGCATACCTCGACCCTGTCCTCGCAAGTGGGAACCTCCAGGCCGGAGCAATTATCCAGTGCGACAATTCGCAAATCGTTGCACACAGCCCTGGGTTCCAAGTAAGCCCCAGCGGTCTCCACTACAATATAGCTAAACCCACTAAGCCTTCTCCCACAGATGGCAGCAGCCGATGTGCAGGGTCTTACAAACTCCCTCGGCTACTACGGCTCTTCCTCCAGTTTCTACACCACCAGACCCTCTATCAATGGAATGGCGTTCACGCCGTCGGATTATCAGCCTGGCGAGGGCTTCTCCTATCGCAATGTACGTCGCAAATCCTGCTCCCAGGGTGTCCTCCTTTTTTTTACCTGATTCTTTTTTTCTTGTTCAACTGACTGGGTTTATCTTTTGATGACATTAGGGAAGCACGGTGGTCTCAGTCTATAAATCAAACACAATGGCTGTGCTTGGGGTTTATTCAAGCAATGCCAGCGGTACAGCGATTTTCCGGTTATCGGGGCTAGCAGATTGGCTCAAATCAAATGGCTACTAGTTGTTTAATCGCTAGAAGAATGCCTAGTATGCCATGGTTTTCTCACAGACAGAGTCGATATCGTAGAAAAGTGTCTTGTCTAGGAACGACCGAAAGTGCAATTATACAACGGGGTCTGATTGGCGGGTCTCGTGGTCGCAAAGGCAGCAACGATGGCTTGCTTGGCTATCCTTTGGCATTTTTCTAAATCAGGGAGTGGAATAAGATTTGATTTAAAAAAAAAAAAAAAAAAAAAAAAAAAAAAGAGAGAAAAAGAAAAAAGAAAAGAAAAGAAATGAGAGAAGAAATAGACTGGGATTAGCTGGGATTGAACCGCCGACTTCGCGATGGTTTAAGAACGGAAGGTGACTTCGGTCGCGCGCTCTCCCAATATGTGGTGGTGCTCTTATCTAACAAGAAGATTACTGTAGGAAAGGAAAAAAAGTTGAATATGTATAAGATTAAGAAAAAGCCAAAAATAATGGGGTGAGGTTAGAGTGCGGTGGAAGCGCCACCGCCGCTTTATCGAAGACACTAATTGTGATAAATTATTTGACCGAGGACTTGCGAAACTGCTACTAATATGGACAAAAAGAGACTATCCTCCAGAAGAGGTCGTTGTAGAAGCATATTTGCGTCGGTGAGGCTGGGATATATTTACTAAGACAATTCCTGGTGTGAATTCTCTACTGAGCATCTGTTCTCGCGGAACTAATGCTTCCAAGCGCCCTAAGATAAATAGATACCTTCTGCTCATCCAAGGCCGTATTAGCCTGTTGGTACCCTCGTAAACTAAAGATGTAACTTGTAGACTTATGTCATATTATCTATTAGAGACTTTGTTCCCACCTACCCTGTCAGCAAACAAATCGCCTCCTGAATATGGCATATACGCATTGTTAGCGATTATTCGTCACATAGAAAGCCTTGATCTTGTAGACTCAGCACCACCGTGGGTTCGCAGTCTATTGTCCCGCGTACACAGAGGCCTGTTCCGCAATATCCTAGAAGTGCTAGCCGTAGGTGTACTTACAGCCAACAGAGCACGATGCACCAAGCTTTTTTTTCATCGCTTGTCACGCTTGAAGATATCACTGGATAATTCAGTCGCTGACCCCCCGGCATTAAGACTTTGGAAGCAACGAAGGCTTGCGGTTGAAGACGATGTTAAATGTGATTTCACAATTGTGTAAGATACATGAACCCTAGAAAGATAGAGGATCCACGATCAAGCCTCGGGCGCAAGCATACTGTACGCAGGACCTGAATTCAAATCTACAACTGAACCGATTGCGCGCCCTCTGTACCCCCAATCCCCAACGCAACACAAAACACCACCAGCTGCACCAGCGCAAGAACTCCATAACTCGCAGTCGGCCCACCCGCGCTGGCAAACCACTGACAGAACGTGATTGGCGGCTACAACGCCGGGTCCTGGTCATTCTGCCAAAACCACAACCTGGCGCACTGCGAGATGCATAATGCGGCGAAGGATAGGACTTGGAAGTCGGTGCCTGTCACGCTCAGATTTCCTAGGCCCAGGCCGGCATGGAACCGCGAGACCATTAGGTATACTTGTGGTATCACGCTGGCGATTGAAGTCAAGAGGCCGGTTCTTGAGAGGATGATGAAATAGATTTGGTAGAAGATAATAAAGCCCTAGCTGCCGTCGATAGGTTCCTTGTTAAATACGATGTACAGTGCAAGTGGGAGGACGATGGTACACTCGCGAAGCTGTATCAACAACAAGCAGCGCAATACACACGATCGAGTTCCCTGCCCTCTTGATTCTATGCCTTCTTCCGTGGCTTCTTGGGTACTGTTGGTTCCAGGACTTTAAGGACACCCTTGCTCGACCTCGGGTGCTGTTCCCTGTTGTGAACCCTGCATTCCGTGTTGGCATGCTGCAACGCCTGCCTGCGATTGGCTATTGCCGGCTGGGCAAGACGTAGGAACTGCTCGGACCCTGAAACCTGGTGTTGGTGACGCTCAGCATGCCATAGGCCAGGCTCTGGTCGGGGTGCCTCGGTCGCGCTTGCTTTATTTAACGCACTTCTCCGCCGCTGAGAGCCTAGAGGTTGACCCGGAGTCCCGTACAGGGTCTTTCAAGATCAGTTGGCTACCGGAAAGTCAACTAAACAGCTCACTGACTCCCCGTTGTATCCTGACACCGGCGCACCCACCAACTCGGTGATCCTAGCAATAGTAATCACGCACGCCGTGACCAGCGCCA
The DNA here is from genome assembly GCA_023627405.1 of Penicillium sp. S1316. Taxonomy (NCBI): domain Eukaryota; kingdom Fungi; phylum Ascomycota; class Eurotiomycetes; order Eurotiales; family Aspergillaceae; genus Penicillium; species Penicillium sp. S1316. The sequence continues at coordinate 45,121 of JAMAHF010000106.1, forward strand.
AAGGATACGCTGCAGCTTTGATACCGGCCTGGAAAGCGAACTCTAATCGTGGGAGCGCCGAGCGAGCACGCAGTTCTAGAATCAATCAAGATAGCTTTTTAGCCACGGCTGTGCCAGAAGACGACCCAGTAGTAATCTAGTAGGCAAGACAATACAGACCTTGCTGGAAATCCTTTCCCTCGGAAATGAGCAAGAAGGCTTGCGCTTCGCCGACTTGCTCCGGGGCTGCCTTCTTCTGAATCACAGCCTTGCCAAGAAGATGGGACGCCGTTGCATCGCCGCCATCGGCGAGACGTATAAGATCCTTGACATCGCTGTCGGGGATTGATGATGATGATGATTCCGGGGTAGTCTTCCGTGGATCCAGAACCTTGGATACTCGGTCTTTCAAGCTTCATTGTGGCTAATGTGCGGCGGAGGTCCGATTCCTATGACGGAGAGGCTGATGATATCAAACAAGGAAAGTCCGACCACAGCGGTGGTTGGTCGAAGGTCATATCTGGGGTTACAACAGGAGTCCACCAGGTGCACCACTTGCTGGAGAATTCGATCGTTCTGTACAGCATTGCTGGCGTTCGTCCTCCAGGGCAATTCACCCTGTGAGATCTTGTTACGAATTCGCTCAGCCATCGGACCATCCGTTATCTCTTCCGGAGCGTCAAAGGGGAATGTTGCAGTGACACACTGCCAGATTAGGATTCCTAGACTGCTTCGCTTGTCAGTAGCTAAGTGACCGACCGCTTCTACCCCAATGATCCGGATTATCCTCACGAGTATGCCTATTCGATCAGTGACCTCGGAGAAGGGAAGATTCTGAAGGCCGAGCACGAGATACGAAGCCGGTTAGGCGCTCGCGCAAGCTACGGGGCACTGGAATTCCGGGCGCCAGAAGTCAATAGTACCTTTGGTTGGTCACCGAAAGCTGAAACCTTTTCCTTTGGCGTGATCGCTACCAAATTGATTGAATGCAGAGGGTATACCTGCTCTGCATCTCCTCCGCAGTTGATTGTTGCAGAATCTTCGAATCTGCACAATATATCTTTAGACATAGATACAGATAAAAGAAATGCGGCTCATTTATTACCTACCGCGCTTAGAGGCGCGATAGAGCCTTGCTTTTCTCATGACCCTGCGGATCGACCATCACTAAGGGATGTGGTTCGAATGCTCGAGGATGCGGGCTCACAGTTTTAGCGGCAGTTTTAGACGGAAGGCCGATATAGCGAGGATGACACAGATGTGAATTGGATATACTGGGACTTGAGGGAGGCATTAAAGAATTGTTTGAATGGCAAAGGTAACCTGTCCCAACTTCGCAGTCAGGATGGTCGTAGAGGATCCTATGACTCGCGAGTATCGGACGACTTTGGGGGCTTTGGCGACCTTCTCACGTTGGATGTTTGACTCGACGTCTAATTGTAAGTTTTCTTGAACGTATGCTAGGACAGCTTCCTTAGCTTGAGCTCACAGAGTTGTCTGTCTAGATTCGTGAGGAGGTTTTGCTAGCTTTCACCAACCCTCTCCACTACAATGTGCCGCAGATAGAAATGTTAATAAAACAATAGGAGAGATAGAAGGCAGAGTGAAGCTATAATAATCACGTACCCGGATGCCACCGGATACCAAGTAAGAAGCAGATGTCCCTCGCTTCACTACCAACACATGCAATAGTGTTCTCTAAGATAGAAAGATACCTTTTGCTTAGCCAAGGCCATCTCGGCCTGTTAGTGGCTCTGTAGTGGCGCGACTCGGTGGCAGGTGCGTTGAAAACGTTAACTATGTATAACTATCCTTAAGGAGAATCTTATGCAATAGGCGAAACCCCCAAAGAGTTAGCCTTAGTGATACGACATCGGGTATAGACGTGGCTGTACCAAAATGGCCCAATATGTAGGTTAAAGATGCTGAATAGATCGATCGATCAACGGTTTTCTATCTTCCTAGGGTTGGCTTTCGGTACCGGTAAAGGAATTGCGTAGACTGAGTCTTGAGCTAAGGCAAGTAATTGGAAAAGGCCCGGGACTACCTTAAAACTGTATTCTTTCCCTCTTCCGCTTTTCAGGCGAGCTTTCTGGGGTGGTAGCGCATCTGAACGTGCTTGAAATGCTTTCAATCAGCAAAAATGAAAAGCAGAAGCTTCTTATCGATGATGTAATGATCAAAAATATTCCCTAGTGCTGTCGTGGGCTATCCCTCACCAGATCCACCGTGGCGCAGTGGAAAGAGCCTCCGATACTGTTGACATGCTTGAACGGACACAGGATGCATTCCATCCCTAGGGATTCGTACCACTTCGCGGTTCGCTGGTCGCTAGCCTCGACCACGACCCGTTTCCCATCCAACACCAGGGTATTGAGACACAACCAAGGGCTCGTCATATAAAGCGGCGGATCTTCCGGCTCCTTCGGTGTGAATGGGTAAGGGCGTAGGTCCCAATCCGCCAGCACCGCGTGTTTGCGCAGCGCTTTCTCGGTGACTTTCTTCGGGTTGTACACGAGCAGCCCTTCACGAAGTGGAAGGATCGCCACATCAATATGCATAGCATGCGGGTCATCGACCTCGAGTATCTCTACCTTGTATCCCGCAGGCAGGCTGCGCTGGACGTATTCCACGCCGGCTTGGTTTGTAACGTGGCTGAGTTGTCTGGGGATGGTTTTGCCAAACCGCAGTCAGAGCGGACCTAATCCCGTATTTATCAGTAACAGCTATTAGAATGCGGAAATACTTGGTAAATGCCACTGAGGTATGATGACTGGCTTATATAGCTTATTTCCCAATTACTGGTGTGATGGACAGTTGAACAGATATATTATCATCTGCATCTGAATAGCAGACCGACAAACGACCATTCTATGTCGGTTTCCAGACAAGCCCAGGCAAGATGCTAGTGCACTGGCGGTACCAAAGTCCCGCCAAATGCGGCCATTGAGGAAGGGAGCAATCCCCTTCGCAGATCGAATGTGTATCCATGGATTATAGCTCCGCCGGGCCGAATTGGTCTGCCAGCGCGGCTTACGGAATGCGCAACCTGCGTAGAGGTAACACAAGGCATTTAACCCGACCAATACCACATCAGACTTTGGTGATGCCCCAGCAGGTCCACATTGTTGAGATAATACATTCACTTCGCATTCGGCGGAGTTGTTCCCTCGTAGAGGGTGGACTGACCTCTGGTTGGCTAACGAGCCCTTTGAAGAGTGCACCTGTCAGGTAACCAGGACGGCCAGTTGAAACAGCAGGGCACACCATACCACACAAGTATGACGGCGAGCTGCTAATATGGTCCTACAAGTTACATCTCACCATGCCGTCGCAGTCTATGGGTGTACCCATTCTATTAGCCGCCCGGGGTAACCAATCATGATCGGAGGCAAGACTCAAGTAGTTATTTGGATGACATTATAGATTAAAGACGATTGGACATGTATATAAAGCGTTTCAGGGAAAGTGAATGAGTTTGAGAGCATCTGTCGCCTTAACAACAATACAATGGCCTCACCGTCTCCTAGCATCACCTTCCAGTTTCCTGGCGCAGGATACACCTTTCGGGCGAGACTCCTTGTGAACGAGAACCCCGACGTCGTCCATCAGATCCTGGATCAGTTACCCCTCAAGAGCGTCCTGGGCCACGTTGTCATCGCAGGCGAGACCTTCTGGACCCCGACCCGTCTCGTGCATTTGGGCCGCAATCATATGGTCCAGCGGCATAAGGGCGCTGTGTATCTCAATGTCCCGGGCCAATCCATCTGCATCACCTACGGCAAGATCACAGAGAGCGCCAAGATCAATAAGTTCGCCGAAGTGTTTGAGAGGATCTGCCCAAACTGGAGGAAATCGGGAAACTCGTCTACCAAGAGACCGTTCCGTTGCCCCGCCACAAGCTCATAGAAGTGCACATCTCAAGCGAATGTTGTCCCCGCCTCAAGGGACCTAAAAGCCACCCGGTGGCAACACTGCTCGCCTCACCCAAGGGCCACTGTCTCGAAGTCAAAGCCTTGATAGAGAAGGAGATCGATCGAGTCTGGCTCAAGGATCCGGTAGAGGTCCAGAAAATCAGGTGGGGCGTGATCGATAGTGGTGCGGGCAGTGGAGAGCAGTATTTCACGGTCCTAGTCCACTTGGAGGCGTACCTCATGGTGGTGGGCCGGGATGTTATGAGCCGCTTCCTGAAAATCGCCCAGTATGAGGAGATCCAGCTGCCGGTTCTGACGCGCATCACAAAGGAGTTCCTAGTCGAGAACTTTGACCTATTGGAATTCATGGCGGATCTCGGGCTTGAAAGCAGGTTCCAGATCGGCCAGTTGTATTCGGACGCTCTGGATACACTGGCTTCCAAGGAAGATTAGATCCAGCTGACAGGTGCGATGCAAACATACATCAATCGGATGCATCGCTGGGCATACTTCATCTTCCTATGGCACCTTGGGGTTGCGTTTCCCCACCGCAAGCCAGCCGAAATCCTTTCATTCTCTAACAGCTTCGGAGCTAGCCTTAATTAGTGGCAACAATATTGTTGAGATCTGTTAGATTCCTGATGGACGAAGCGGGCCACGGTGGGCTTCGACGCTGTAAAGATAGATCCGGCCAGAACTACGGTTTGTTTCTGGGACAATCACTTACAGTACAATCAGTGATCACCTGATTTTCGCTCACTGACTGTTTTTTTTTACTTAAATATTCACCTTTTATATCTTTGGTTGAAAGTAGTAATAAAAGCAGTTAATTCCTTAAAACTAGGAGCCTATACATAGAGAATATCTATAATATAAATTCAAAAGGCTTTTTGAGCGCAGCGCCTATGCCATTCGGATAATGGGGCACGCCTTACCCCCGCATAGTAGCAGCTCATTCGAATTTGATCAAAAGTGGCATGCCTATATTAAACCCTGCTTTGCAGCTGAGCGCAGTGAGTGGGCTGTTAAATATTTTTGGTTCATTTCGCGTGTATTCGTCACTCATGGGATGCCCCGTAATCATGTCAGATTGTGGCCCAGAATCACTTCCTCTATGACCCAGCTCTGAGTGACTATCATTCTTTATAGGACAGGATTATATCTCGAGGGGATAGTGAACCTTTTTTTTCGGAATGAATTTGTGGTTGATGTCTCCACGGATACCGTAGCCAAAGAAGGATACTCAGGATCTTGGTAAACGGTGATTGTGCCTTTTGCTTGACAAACCAGTAGTCCTTAAATGCTGAGAGCTGGCCACAGGAATAGCTCATTAGCACAAGAGACCCCACGCCGATTTCTCTCACAAGAGCTATGAATCCTTCCCCGATGGAGAGAGGCTGTATGTAGAGCATAACACAATCCATGGGCAAGTAAGCGTTTTGGATGGTACTAAATGACAGGTAGAATTTCTCAAGGGCGTGGGTGAATGACATTCTCTCGCTAACTTCTGAGACCTCTGTCCTGCTGAAGTATCCCACGTAGTGGAATTGGCTGTATCTGGTGCAAAACTTGACCACCAGGATCTGTTTGGCAAAACAGCCTTGTATTAGGCAGTATCCATGGTTAATAGGAGATAGTATAGGAGTGCCTGATAGAGCTGGATGCGGATAACAGTATTTATAATAAATATAATTGTTAAGTTAGGGAGTGCTATAAAGCAAAGCTTAAAAAAAGCCAAGATAATATATAGAATGTAGTTTGCTAGTAAGTAGGCAAGGGTTAAGCTAATATAATATATTACCTAAGTACAGTCTTGGTAGTTCGCTGGCTGGATTCTGCTAGTGGTAGACAGCAGGTACAGGGCATATAACAACTAAACCGAATAAAATCCCGATTTGCTCTCTTTGGGCCCACTAGAGACAAAGGAAAAGCCCTCCAAAGCTCTCATCTAACAGGCTCCTTGTCTGCTTCTCAACCCTGGCAGGCATGTCATGTCCCCAGTCAATTCTATACAGTCTTTTCAGTTCGGTGTAGTACCTCTCCTGAAAGTCAGCCCGTCTTACCAACCACTGGTCAACTGATGCATTGAGGTCCTCCATGGATCCAAACAAGTCGTGATATTCCTGACATCGCTTTTCCGCCCGGTTATTGACTGGATCAGGAGGATTTGTTGTCATGCTTCTGGGATGACGGTGGCAGATAATGCCACTTGAGCAAAGTATCCTGTCAAGATGCCTGTGGGAAGCCGAGTGCGGGTTCTGTGGGCGAAGCGACTCGGGAACCTTTTCGTTCAGGCATTGATTGCAAACATACGAGGGAGGGTGTTGCGCGAGCGTGGTAGGCGTTTCTCTCCCTCGTCTCACCTTCGAGCAACGAAACTCAGTCAAGCAGCAGCGGACAGTGGATCCGGACTGGCCCGGCAGATGCTGCAACATAAGTCGTCAGTCACCAAAATGTAGCTAATATTCAATGAGAGATAGGGATTGAGATGCTGGACTACGCACACAACCCCTCCTGGAGCAAAAGTGGCATCGATGGAAAGACCGAGCAATGTCATCTAGAAGAATGCCTTGTTGTGTTTGAGCGCAACTAACGCTACAGCCAACAGCCGTATTCTTCAGAAGATCGAGGCCATGGCTGTCCATAATGTTATAGACCGACTTGCAGATGAGGCTCAAGCTCACGACGTCCCGTACAGTGCACTGCCCGGCAATTGCACTTGCCACGGGATAATGTATCAGGATATTCATCAGACCTCGAGGTTCCTTGGCGGTCCTGAGGTACTGTGAAAGATATTTCCTAATACGCCGGAAGGTCGAGCGCATGTTTTTCTTTAGTGAGCATGAATGATTCTCTCTAAAGTGAATGATCCGGAGGAAAGAGGGATGTTTCGTGAGATTTGGGGTGGCGCAGCCTTCGCAGCCTTAGGCAGGAACGCAGCAAAAGCAAATATAGCCTTCCCAGGATCAGCCTAGCTTGAATACCCCTTTCCACTTGGATAGTTACTCCCTTAGTTTTTGCGTGTCTGAGCTTCACTTATATAATGAGCTCTAACCTCTTCAAAGTGATACTCAATCCAATGTGGGAGGGGCCACGAGCCTATACCTTGTTCAAGTGTTCTCTAGCTAAAATTAACGCCAAATTGATGTTGAGTATTATCAATGTGCAAACTTGTTGTATTCCTAGGTGGCGAGGCTGCGACAGCAAGAGGAAGAATACGTGTGCACGCGACCCTTGCCAGGCCGCTGACCGATCTACACACCCCGGCTGACCTGTAACCACAACCACCACACGCCCTTGGTAGGCAGGATGAAGTCATATTATTGTATATATTACTCTATCTGCCATAAATATTCCTATTGTCACAGCAGCTGCCTGGCCGACAAGGCTCCGACAGCTCCCCGACCCTCTAACATGGTTTATATATGGCATTTATAATTCCTCACGGGAATTACGCTTCTAGCCATTTCTCTGACACTCATGCCTTGCCTGGGGGGTGTCTGGTCCTCGGCCGGTCTTTTATTTTTGGGCACACATTATAAACAACTCAAGCGACCCCAGATATCAAGACCAATGTTTACGCAACTGCCTTACTCATAGCTCGCAGGTTCGAGGTCCCCGGCACCCGCAAGACCCTTTCGACTTCTATTGTTTCTCTCCGTTTTCCCCTTATCTGCCAGATTGTCTTTGACTCGATCGTTATCGTCATTATCTATTTCACTTTTGTCGAGACGCGGGGCCTTACTTTAGAGGAAGTTACTTAGGTTTTTAATAGCAAGGAGAAGCTCCAGTAAGTTAATAAGGCTATTAGTGCGGCACTTTCCAAAGGTGGCAGCAGATCTGTGCATGTGGAAGTGCTGGAGAAACAAGCTTAGTTAAGCGAGGCTGATTGAACCAGGAAATCTGGGTACTATGCTCCAGATTGGAAGATAGATTAAGGCAGGCAATCCAGCTAAAGTTTGCAGGGCTCGCACGTATATCTAATTAGAAGAGAAGTAGTATTGGATTATATTTCTCATCTATTTTGGCTGCTTATTAATATGTATAGGACTAAGCTGGTAGCATGTGGGATTGCCGTGTTTTTACTATTAGTTAATAGCCTGGAGCTGGAGATTATAGGTATCATATAATTAAGTGTTCTTGCCTGCACTCCTTAATAATATAAGACAAATGCTAAGTTATTCTAACCTGAACTTTAGTGTAGCCTTTAGTTATAAGGTAGCATATACCCGCGAAGCTAAGAATCGAACCGCAAATACCCTGCTACGCAAGGCTCCCAGCCGGAGAAGATGGCCTGCAGGCGACATAGTCCAGATCCCAGTAGAGCGTGGTTAGTACGCGTACGGTTCCTCATCTTTATTTGACAGGCATATCATACACAACCCATAAGGTCCCGGGGCTCTGTCGAACTCGTGCGCTACATAAGCATCGCTGTCTTTCGACTGTGGTTGGCCGCACCAGGTTGGCACGAACAGAAGCTCCACGCTCAGCTCAACATGCAACATGCCCACTTCAAGGCAACACCGGTAACCGTCCATGATCTCATAACATTGCGAAGCGCTTTGAATCTTTCCGACTGCCGAAAGCGGAGGTCTATGGGCTAAGGAGACGCATATGATTAAGCAGGTCTTGGCCGAAACTAAAAGATTGTGGCTGGCTGGCTGACTTGCGTGTCGTATCTACGGCGGGGTCTTTAAATACCCCGCCATATAACTAAACCCCTGCCAAAGGACTGCCCACTTTTCTGAACTGCCGCTTCCACAAAACTCCCACTTGCGTTCCCAAAGATGGACTGGAACTGTATGGTTGCGGCTAACGAGTGAATTTGGCCGGGCCCGGGTACTATGCTAACTGTACGTATACAGCAATCCTCGAGACTCGTCTCCTACAGACCGGAAAGATCGACCATGCAGCCATTATTGCTTTAGATGGCTCATCAGTCCTAGCCCACAGCCCCGACTTTACGGTGAGTCGGTGTATACATATGTATATAATAACTCATCCCCCTAGGGCTAATCTTTCATTATTCCCAGATCCTCCCCAACGAAATACAGCATATCACGGCAGCCCTCAGAGACCCAAGCGCCTTCGACAGCCTAATGGGAACCGGGATTCGGGCAAATGGAGACAAGTACTTCTACGTCGATGGCAATTTCTCCGAGGGTCACGTCGCGGCTAAACATGTACGCAACAACGCAGATTTGTCTTTCTGTTGCATTCCCCCTGTCCAAATCACAGTCTAATGCTCTTCTATTATTGCGCTTAATTCTAGGAGGCCAACGGTATTTTCATTGCACGAACGAATACCGCGGCTCTTGTTGCGCATTATTCTGCGCCTTATCAGGGTGCTGAGGTGGCGAGTATAGTTTTCCCCTTGGCGGATGAGGTCAGGGACTTTGGATACTAGTCTGAAGGTTCTATAAATTTGCAGGGACTATATAATGGATAGGATGATGCAAGCCTGGCCATTCAGTTGTGGCACCCGCATGCATATGCCAAGTAGCAATGGATGATATGTTAATATTCTAGCTTCAGAGCATAAGGCTATGATATATTTAGAAAAATGTAGACTTCAATCATAGCATTTCCGAATGACAAAGCGGTACGCTTTTGATGAAATTTAAATCTGTGCTATTGTTCCTACGGAGAAGCCAATAATTTGGACTCTATACCCTTCCTTTTTAGCACAACAGTCGGTTTTCGTACCCTTTGTTCCGTTTTATATTTCTCCCGCTCATTCATCATTTAGCGCTGACTACTAGTAGGACACAAGATTCTAGATGGGACGGGGTAAATACTACGAAATGACAGTCGCGGTGGGAGCTGTCTTGAGAGGATAGGCTGAATTTAAAACCTGATGCTAACTGCCCACGGAACTGCCCAATCCACTCGGGCTACCTTGACAAATCAACCCTTCTTTGCAAGGGATATACCAACGAGGAGACAGATTTCATTATCCAAGAAAGCATAAACCAGCAAGTGCAGCCACACACTCATATGTAAGATGAACGGCCTCTCACAGCGTTGCCAGCCCATATCGAATCTCTAGCTCCTTAAGCCATGCAACGAATTCTTCTGTATAGACATTGGTTTTCGGTAGACCGCCATCACCTTCGACAACGCAGAAGTATTTATGTCCGGAACAAAAAGGCCGTTCCGACGCGTCGGCCAATGATTTCGTCATGCAAGCAGCGCATAGATTCTCACTACGGCATGAGGTGCAGATCCATCGTTCTCCGAACACATACTCATCGCACAAATCGCAGCTAATATTATGGTCCAGGCTCCCACTCTTGCTGTCAACGCGTGTAGTTTCGCTGAATACAATTGCAGCGTCGAGCTTATAATTGAGTTGTAAGAGACATCGGCCTAGAATGTCCAATAGAGTCATTTTCTTTTTCTCGAGAGGCTTCACCCTTCCAGCAAGTAATGAAACAGATTCTCGAACTCGCTGCTGGCGAGCATCTTCGGTTGGGTGGGCATAGTGTTCGCACTCGGAGAACCGGCCTCGAAAATCTGCTATGGTATCGTCGTTGGCATATTCGAATGCTGTGCGCCCAAAAAGATTCAGCTGATCCAAGGACGCATGGTGATGAAGCAGAAGTTCGACCACATCGCGATGATTGCCTTGAACAGCGCAATGCAAAGGCGTGGATCCGTCTTCTGCCGAGATATTGACATCGACTCCAGCTTCTAGTAGCATATGTACAACCTCGACGTGACCTCGTTCGGCCCCGACGTGTATAGGCGTCACATGATTCTGTCGCCAAACACCTGATGCTAGCTTATCCGCGCCATAGTCCAGGAGGAGTCTCGCTATTTCGTGATGGCCTTCAATTGCCGCGTCTATTAGAGGGGTCCAACCATCCGAATCTGCAACAGTGAAACCTGCCCCAGTCTCCAAAAGGTACTTAACCACTTCATAATTCCCGTGGGAGGCCGCAGCCATAAGCGGTGTACGCCCACTAATACTAGGAGCTTCAGTGCTTACGCCTGATTCCAGAAGAATTTTAATCACATCTAAATGGCCACTCATAGCTGCAAAATAAAGCGGAGTCCAACCAAGCGAATCAGAAGCTTCAGAGCTTGCACCTGAATCTAGAAGGGTCTTAACTACCTCAGAGAGGCCTTCCCATGCCGCAGCAATAAGCGGTGTGAAGCCTTCAGAACAGGCAGCATCAGGGCTTGCACCTGAGTCTAAGAGCAGTTTGAGAATTTCGAGGTGCCCACTCGCTGCTGCAATAAGACTTGGTCTGTAACCATTTGTATCAGGGATTTCAGTGCTTGCTCCGAAATCCAAAAGGGTCTTGACTATGCCGATGTGGCCTTTCCTGGAGGCAAACGACAATGCTGTTTCTCCTTGCCTGGTACAATAGTTGACTTCCGCACCAGAGTCAAGAAGTCTCTGGACTGCCTCAACATGACCGTTACATGCAGTCCATATCAAAGCATTGTTGTATCCATCTTTATCCTTCGAGCATTCAGGATCCGCACCATAATCAAGAATGAGCGTGACGATCCCTCCATAGCCTTGCCTAGCTGCAGCAATAAGGGCGGTCTCCCCGTTCACGTCGGTGACGGTGGTATCCGCACCTCGATCAAGTAGGGTTCGAACAACGTCGAAATGTCCTTGCCTAGCCGCGATAATTAAGGGGCTTGATTTCTGGTCAGTTAGAGCGGAAATATCCGCCCCGTTACAAAGAAGCAATTCGACGATTTGAACATCGCCACCATACGCCGCCCAATGAAGAGCTGTATATTGTGCGTTATCTCTTGCACTAAGCAACGAGCCCTTTTCAACAAGTAGCCTGACTATCTTGATGTGGCCACAATAGGCTGCCGCCATGAGGGGCGTTTGGCCATCGTCATCAGTGGCGGCCAAATCTGAGTTGTGGTTGAGAAGTTGTTGAGTTATGAAGTAGTGGCCTTCCTGGGCAGCAAGACATAATGGAGATTTCCCAGTACTAGTGGTAGCCGATACAGATGCTCCATGGCGTAGTAATACAGTGACTGCTTCTTCCTCGTTGGTTGCCACCGCGCCAAGTAGCGAACTGCCAAATACGCCCTTAGCTTCCGGGTTGGCACCAATTTCGAGAAGAAATGTAAGAACATCTAAGTGCCCTCGGCAGGAGGCGGCCTGAAGAGGATCTCGATGATATTTGGGGGTATCACTTATGTCGATGGAGCCACTTTTGTGCATAAACTGCAGCACGTCTCTAAAGCCGAATCTAGCGGCGTAATATGTCCGGCCTCCGGGACTCTCCTCTGCCTTGGAGCTCGTAATTTCCGGATCACCCTCTCCCAAGTTGCTCTCTTCTGAATAATTGTCTTCGGACTTCGCTTCTTCCGACTCCTCGTCGTCTGAACTGTTAGAGAGTGGGTCCTCAAAGTGGTCCCGCCAGGCGTCCCAATTATGGTTGTTAGCACTAAAGAAAGGCAATAATCGTGACTTTATGTCGTATTCAGAATCCATACACTCAGCGACGTGCTCGAACCAGTAATTAACAGCATATACTGCAAACGGACGATCATGGATGGAAAACCTATCCTCATCTGCTTCCCATTCCCACGTACCAGGGCAATCTAAGTACCTTAGACAATTTTGTGCCAGATAGTACTCTTGTAACATCGTGTTAGAGAATGGGCCGCAGGCTTGTTGACCCAAGAGAAATTCACTGGCCGAGAAGTGGATCAGGTGGACAGTTTTGTCTGCAAATTCCGCATCAAGAGCAGCATCTCGTAATTCCAGGAAAGAGCCACATAGACCAAGTATCTCTTCATCCACAAATTGCTCGTCAAACAAATTAGGAAGGTCATCAAATTGAGGCTCGTCTCCTTCATCAGCGTCTAGAACAGTGACAATTTCAGAGAGCTCTAAGATTGTGAGTGGATGACGGGCAAAGACCACCCAACGCAGAATTGCTTCAGCGCGTTGTCTGTCTGAAGGCGGTAGTCTTTGAATATCGTCCCAATGTCGTTCATATACCAGGGATAAATTGGTAGGCATCTCACTGATTGCCCGTTGAAGCTGGCTCTTCCCTTTGCGGGGGCGTAGAGTTTGGCTCTGTAGCCGTATCAATAGGAACATGCCGTCGCTGTTCTTGGCCATTTGGGATGCAAGGTCCTGGCAAAATTGTTGAGTGTTTCCTTGCAAATTCTGCGTGACTATGTGCTCGGCGAATCGAGCAACATCCAATGAAACGTCATCCCTAGAAATGGCTACCTCGTCAAACTGGACGCCTGGTGGCTGCGGGCCATGAGGCCTTATCTGTGACTTTATGTCACCCTCCTCTCTGCTAACCACTAACAGTCGAGCACCAGTTCCGGCTGCTTCTTTCGTGATCTCCCGCAATACGTCTGCTCGGTTGCGGTGCAACTCTGCCCGAGCTGTGTTTGTCCGCGGGCACTCATCTAGGCCATCAACAACAAATATGAGTTCTGATTTGTGAGTTGCAATGTCTTTGAAAAGTCGTATGATGTCAGAGTGTGTTGCTTTAGTGTTATCACATTTGTCTAGATACTGTAGAACCAGGTCCAAGATATCGTCGTCGTGATTAACTGCCTGGTGTACCCAAGAACGTGGGATAGCGCTAGGATTTCTCTGGGCGTCGCTATCTCCAGAACAGAAAAAGGAGCAAACGAACGGCTTGCCGTTGTCTAGTAACGAATTGATGATATATGCGCAGAGGACGGATTTGCCGAACCCAGCTGGGCCATGTACCCAGAGCACTTTTAACGCTTTGCCAGGCTGTTCGGTAAGCCAGTGTTGATATGCAGGATGTGCATCAATCCAGCCACAAGTGGTGTCTAGACGTGTGGAACAATATGCGTCAAAGCTATTTTCAGTCGTCGTAGCATCCAACCACTGCGAAACTCGACGGAGAGCTTCACTGCGTTGGGACTGTATGAGAGTTTCTTGCAATTTTTGGAACTCATCTGGCTGAAGCCTTTCGGGTGGAACAAGGTGGTAGAGTTTTTGTACGAGATTATCAAAGTCCTGTGCTTGAAGCGTAAGCTTGTCATTGTCTGCAAGCGCCCATTTCAAACGCGATCGAAATTTCGTCCGACCTGGATTCCCGCCCGATGTTGCGGAGGCCTGATCATGTCGGGTGAGAGTCGGGTCCACTGCAGCGAAGACATCGCATATTGAAGCGAGTAAGCTGGCGACGGCAGCCACGATAGCGGGGTCCTTCAGTTCTAGATGAGGGTTTTTCTCGAGCGAGTCACTATCCGCAACACCGACCTGCTTTCCCCATCGTTCAAAAAGAAGTTTGGTTGCATTGTAGCGAGATACAAGTCGTAGAGACTCTGAATTGTAGTTCTTGATCGAGTGCACAACGCTGATGGCCTCCTGGTAGAGACTGAATAAGCCGAGCAGTCCAACGGCGCCCAGAGCCAACCCGGCGGGCTCCATGGGGTATCAACAACCGATAGCTATGTCAGGAAGGATTTCAAAGGAGTCTATAAAGTATTGAATAAATCGTAGATAGATGGCGAAAGATGGATAGAATTTGTTCAGTTATCAAAAGGTGAATGAAAATGGGGGCGGTTACCCCGCGCGTAGACGTGGCGGATGAGGCTGAGGGCACTAGCACCTGCAGCTGTGAGAGAGGCTACGGTACGCATTCTAATAGCCTAGCATCTTGAAAATCAAGTCGCCTCACAGATGTCGAGTTACACTATCAATGCTCGAAGCGGGTCTGCTTGCAGGACCCGCGGTGCAACGGAAAGGAAATGGGTTACAGGGATATATCACGTCTATCTATCTCTAATGCTATGCAAAACACAATCGTAACATATGCAGATATTCACAGCTTTGCCTTCGATGACCCAACCCCCAACCCACTAACATCGACAATAGGCTTCACTCCGTTGACCAGGTCCGCAACGACCTTGCCGGTCCCCAGTGCCAACGAGATCCCCCAAGGCCCATGGCCCGCCGCAACAAACACACCACCATTCCTCACCGTCTTCAATCCACTTCCAAGGAACTTGTCATCGACCCTGGAAACAAATGGCACACCTCTCTCCGCAACTGGCCGAAGACACAGTCCTTCGCGAAGAATCTCGAGATCGTCCACATTTGTAACCTCCTCCGTCGCCTCCAGGGCACCATCGGGTAGTCTCCCCATCAACCGGACTGTAACGTTCTTCAGCCGATCCATCTCCTTGTGATCCCAGTACTTCTTTAAATCCTCGACTCGCTCAGGAATGGGGATATCCCGACGATTCAGTCCGGCGATATAGATTTCCTCACCCTCCCGCGAGAAGATCTCAGGACTGAACCCGCATGTGGGTGGATGTGTGGTGAACACAGCGTGGCTGTCGCCGTTGATCTTCTTCTCATGCTCGGATGTGTACCGCGGTGAGCGGACGACGAGACTGTACCCAGCTAATGGGTAAATAGGGAATTTTGTTTGTGATGATGGGAAGAGGGACTCGAAGACGCTAGGCGCCCATGATCCTGCGGCGATGATGAGATTTGTGACTGGGAATGTTGATTCAATTTTTGTGTTGAGATTGATGGTTCTAATGGCTGTTATCGTTCCCGAGTTGTCTGTTACCAAAGCCGTGGCTTTGCATGGCTGGTGCAGCTTTACGCCTCTTTTCAGACTCTCGTTGAGCAGGAACTGCGACAGGCGCAGGGGATCTCTGTTCAACATTAGCACTCCCATTCCCTTCCATACATATGCGAGAACATACACCTGTGCCACACTCCTCTTCTCACTGATCCTCTCGACTGCCGTCCCCTTCTGCTTCGTCAGCCACTCTGGACCTTTCGTCAAGACAGGCTGGCTCGTTGCCGTCTCCGCGCGACTCGTCCCCGAGCGTAACCAATCATCCCCCCTCTTCCCACCAGCACCCGCGTCCGTCGATCCCAGGCTCAGCGCCGTCCCCTTCATATACCCCCAGCGTTTCGCCCCACCGTGCTCAGCCGCAAGAGACTCGTGCATGGCGAAGGAAAGCTCCCCGAGTGGGAGGAGCGACGGCTCGAACCAGTCTTTTGCGAGAAATCCCGCCGCATAGCCGGACGCGGAACTGAATAGCGTGCTGGACGGTTCAAGGATGTGGATCTCTTCATTGGGATTTTGTTGCGAGAGGTAGTAGGCGACTGAAGCACCGATGATGCCGCCGCCGAGGATTACTGTGGGCATTTTGGCGTCCTGGTTGTCGTTGAATCGTCGGCCGAACCTTTTCCTCCGGAATCAAGGTTCAGGCAAAGACGGAGATACCCCGGGCTTTTTATAAGCCCTGGAGCTCAAGCATAAGTGGAGACCATCTCGCCATCCACGCACGCCCTCTGCATCGTCGAGCGCCGTCAAGACGCGGATTATTTGCCTATTTTCGGGTTCGTCTCGACCGGCCCGGTTGGCAGGGTCCACAGCTGGTGTTGCTGACGGCGCCACACTGGCAGAGGGGCGCGGAAAACTGGGTTGGGGGAGTTTTCCGGCGGGATTATCGAGTGGTGTTGGTCTGTTCCGGCGGAATGAGGTCTCGACGACTCTGCAACAGCAATGTGAAATTATTGGTGGATAGTGACTCTTGAATCATTCTTAGAGGCTTTGGAGGATTGTCGCCTGTGTTCGTGACTTCTGCGGAGGAGGGGTAGGAGGGGCAGCAATCAAACGCCGCGCGCATATTAGAATGTGAGAGAGGTGGCATGCATTGTCGGATCAAATAACTAGGAATTAGATCAATTGGCCTCTATACTTCTCTACATCATAGGGCTTCCAATTGGAGATCTGCGTTGCGCATCTGTCAAGTAGTCGTGTGTTGACCCCACGACCCCTCCTCGGCAGTTACATCATCCCTCAAACTATTCCGCAACCCACCTGGACCTAGAGCTTCTTTCTTCTTCTTCTTCTTCTTCTTCTTCTTCTCTACGCTCGCAAGTCGCTTCCCTTCTCAATTATCGCTACGAATTGTTATTACAAAGAGCAACAATGGCACCGAAAACCATCATCGTCACCGGCGCTTCTCGAGGTCCGTCCCCGCTCCGTTCCTCCGACTCGCACCATCCCCAGCGAAACACAAACTGACAACGCGCACAGGAATCGGCCTCGCCATAACAAAATACCTCCTCTCAACCCCGGTACAACACAACGTCGTGGTTGTCGCCCGCTCCATTGAACCCCTCCAAAAACTGAAGAACGAATACGGCTCCCGCGTGGCCGTCCTGAACGGCGACTTGTCCGACCTCACTCTCGGTTCCAAGGTCGTCGATCTCGCCGTGAGAACATTCGGCGGTCTCGACGGGCTCGTCCTGAACCACGGAATCCTCGGACAGGTGGGAAAGATCGCTTCCGCGAGTCTCGACGAGTGGAAGAAGGGGTACGATGTGAATTTCTTCAGCCTGGTGAGTTTCATCACCGCGGCACTGCCGCAGCTCCGTGAGCGCAAGGGCCGGATTGTGTTTACAAGTTCGGGCGCGGCTGTTTCGGCATACCGGGGTTGGGGGCTTTACGGGTCTACAAAGGCTGCGATGAACCATCTTGCGCTAAGTTTGGGGGAGGAAGAGGAGGATGTTGTCAGTGTGAGCATTCGGCCAGGGATGGTCGATACGGAGATGCAGAGGGAGCTGAGGGAGGACCATGCGACGACGCTGGAGCCGCAAGTGCATGCAAAGTTTACTGGGGTGCATAAGGAGGGGAAGTTATTGAAGCCTGAGCAGCCGGGCCATGTTATGGCGAAGCTGGTGCTTGACGCGCCGAAGGATTTGAGTGGGAAGTTTTTGACGTGAGTTTTCCATTCTTTAACTATCTTGGGTTGTGCTAATAACGTGCAGGTGGAATGATAAGCTTCTTGAAGCCTACCAGGCATGATACGGCTAGATTACTGTATAGAAGAGTCAGTGTAAGACTCGACAGATAGGCATAGAACATTGTTGTAGGAATGAAATTGATCAGCCGAAAGATGAAAAGCAGGTACATTTTATAAGCATTAGGTGCAGCGCACCTTCATACTTAGCATGGAATGTAGGTTGTTCATCACAAAAAAGGGTAAAAAGGAAAGATAGAAAATTACCGTACCTATGCTACGTCTCCAAAACACGGTGTCGGGGTGTGAAATTCGAGCGAAGTTACTCGGAAGAGAATCTGGTCTTAACGAACTCCGTCAGCTATGGCTCAAAAGAAGTGCTGAGTGAGAGATAAGGCGAAAAAGAAGCATTTCAGCAGTCCGTTTGGCTTTGGACAGTGTACGTCACCATAGAAGGTATGATAGGGGCGACAACGTGGTTCATCATGGTAAAAGCGGTGCAAGATGAGAAGAGTAAACATACCATATTAGCATCCGGGACACCAATTCCAATTCTCGACATCAGAGAAGTGGTTGTGTCCCATGGTTGTGGGAAGGTAAAGAAAAACAGAGCTGAGAAAAAAATTCCAGCGAAGATAAGGTGAGTTGGGGCGGTGTGATTCTGCCGGCAGGTTGTTCCGTTCCGCGTCCTGTCGCATCCATATTTCTTCGCGATCATGGCGGAGGGGGACTTCGCAAAGTCAGAGAACGTTCCCCCGCGGGTCGACAAGGATTTAGCGTGATCAATACTCTTTCCTTATTTGAGCTTGGCCTGGGCCATCTGTTTTTTTCAACAACACTCTACACCTTCTCACCACCATGTCAGACCGAGAGTTTGGGTGTAAGTCTCTCGCATTTCTTGGCGCATTGCAAGCTAACCGCGATTTCAGCAAACGACGACTTGTCGCTTCCCAAAGGTGTGTACACACCCAAGCTATGATTTCCTATAGCTTAACCTTGGCGACAAAGCTAGCCTAGGACCGGCTTATTCCTATAATCCGCCGCTCTCCGCAAACACCGCGTTACATCATAGCTAACAACCGAACAGCGACCGTCCAGAAAATCATCACCGAGATCCTCCCCCCATCCTCCGGGCAGACATTCTCCAAAGACGCGCGCGACTTACTCATGGAATGCTGCGTCGAATTCATTACTCTTATTTCATCCGAAGCGAACGACATCAGTGAGAAGGAAGCGAAGAAGACAATCGCCTGTGAGCATGTGGAGCGGGCTCTACGTGACCTTGGCTTTGGCGACTACATCCCGGACGTTCTAGCGGTTGCGGAGGAGCACAAGGAGCAGTTGAAGGTATACAAACACCTA
Organism: Penicillium sp. S1316; assembly: GCA_023627405.1. Classification (NCBI taxonomy): domain Eukaryota; kingdom Fungi; phylum Ascomycota; class Eurotiomycetes; order Eurotiales; family Aspergillaceae; genus Penicillium; species Penicillium sp. S1316. The sequence goes on from JAMAHF010000106.1 coordinate 64,134, forward strand.
TTTTGTGTCTTGGGTTGGGTTGCAATGGCAGTGGCTAACGCGTCATGATGTATAGTCCCGGGAAAAGAAGCAGAGCAAGATGGAGCAGAGCGGGTTGTCGGAGGAAGAGCTGCTTCGCCAGCAGCAGGAGCTGTTCCGCTCAGCGACGGAGAAGTATCATGCGGTTCCAGAGGGAGGGCCCGAATAAGTGGTATTGACGCGTGGAGGATAATGCGGGACTCGTGCTGGACATAGAGCAATATTTTGGAGTTTCCGAGGGCTGGAGTTTGGGGTCTAGTATAGTATATTTACGAAATGAATTATTTCCTCACGTTCCGATAATGTGTTGTACCATTGATAGCTGTCATACCCGATCGATTTCAGTGTGGCCAACATCTTGATGGTGGTAGGGCTGAGTATATATATTTTGGCTAATTGGAGCATGATTGATGGCAACAACAGCGAGACAGACGATGGGGACAAAGAGCTGAACTAAAACCACCAATATCAGACAAGTATAGCTAGGCTTAAGAATACTCATAACTTCATCAGAAATGGTCTTGACTTTCCTGTTGAGCGAAAGCATACAAGCCAACAGAAACAAAAAAGATCACGTGATCGTTCCTTCCTTTCCTGTTGCAAGTTCGCAGTCACCTTGATTGAGGTATTGCCGGCCTCAATTTGACACGAGAACAAAAGATAGTGTTACTCTTCTTCCTAGTGCTAGTAGATCTGTTTACAAAGTCATATTTCAAAACCGCTACCATCAATCTCTACTCTTCCTACTTCTCACCAAAAGTTCATCCTTGCACCAATGGCCGCTAACCGTATTTGGAAACCCGCCCACCTTGGCGCCTCCAGCAGCGCGAAAGGTCGCGAACGTAGCGGATCACCTGAAAGAGCTCCTCTGACCAACCTCCCATCGGACCTAGAGACAATGCCACCATTCAAAGATGAGCATATCCTCGTACGTAGGGCTCTTTTTTATTGATTGCTCTTTGAAACCGTGATGGAGGACCGTGCTAATTTTTCGACAGATCATTGCGCCAGGATCGCAAGTGACCCTGGCGCAACTGGGTCTCCCTGAGTCCTTCACACCGGCTCGATACCGCTTTCCGACGCGAATGTTCCCGGGCGAGAAGAAGGGCGAATATGAACCGTATAAGATCCGCGAGCGGCGACAAGAGGTCAAGCTTACCAATGGGTCCGACGCGCCGAAGGAGGATGTTGAGATGAAAGATGCCCAGCCAGCTACAGAAGAGACCGCGAACGGACAAGCCCCAAAGACCGAAGGAACGGACGAGACAAAGGCAGAAGGTGCTGAAGGCGCAGTAGAGGGCGAGAAGAAGGAAGAGAATGGAGAGAACGGTCAGACGGTCGAGGAGATTTTCTACGAGGAGGATGTGGCATCCCAGGAGGGTGCTGTGTGTCCCATGGAGAACGGACGGATTGTCGATTGGCCTTGCTTCTTTGCTCTTCTCACACACGTCTATAATACCCTTAGCCCGCCATTCCACACGCCTATTCTGCTCATCGCCGAGCCAGTCTGGTCATTACGTGACAGAGAGGCGATTACGCAGTTTGTGTTTGAGAAGTTCAAGACGCCTGCATTCTGTCTTATGGACTCAGCACTCGCTGTTTGCTACGGATATGGAGTATCAACCGCCACAGTTATTGATGTCGGCAAGGACAAGGTGGATGTCACTGCTGTGACAGACTTCCTGATCAACGAGCACGGGCGAGGAATTGCGCTCGAAGGATGCGGCGGCGACTACATGACCGATCGACTACTGGAGCTGTTGGCTTCAAAACGCTTTACTCGAGAGATGTGCGAACAGCTCAAGCGCAGTAATATTACAGAACTCCTACCGCAAGGAACTCCACTGCCAGGCACAGCGGCTACTGCCCGACAAGATGCGCCCCAGGCGCCGCCGGGTTCCGCACAGACAGGACCTGAAGCCAACCAGCCGAGAAACCAGAACGGCAATACCGACGGGGATGAAGATGAGGGCGTGCTAGATGTCGCGGCCATTGTTAGTGGTAACACGAGCGAATTCCTCGCGAATCGGGAAAAGGAAAAGGAAAAGGAAAAGGCCACAACGAAGAAAGGCGCAGATCAATCGTCAAAGCCCGTCCGTCTCCCGAACTCGAAGAAAGAAAAGGCTACATTCCAGTACCATGAATTTGTCAGGTTAGAGCCTGAGAAGGGTGCCCCAAGCGGCCCTGGTCGGTTCATACGCCACGCCAGAGATATCGAAATCGGTATTGAGCGATTCCTTGCGGCCACGCCAAAGCAAACGACCGGAGAAAGGCTGTCAAGTGGCATCCTCGAGGACATCGCTACGCAGATTCATCATACTATCCTCGCTGTTCCTGATGCGACCAAGCGTAGCGATCTCTGGGATTCATTGATCGTCGTTGGTAACGGTAGCAGAGTCAAGGGTTTGTCAATCTACATTCGACGATTAACCATTTGCTGATTGCAATAGGCTTCACCCAAGCGCTGCTCGCTACAATTACTCAAAAGTTTGTCCTCTCGCCCTCCGGCACCATCTTCACATCCGAGATCCCCTCCAACTTCTCAACACCACTTCCCACCGGAGGCACAAATACCCCTGCGCCACAAATGCCCGGCCCAATGCACCACCCCGGCGGCCATGGCGTAAACCCTCTTCTCGTCGCCGCAACACACTCTAACAACCCTGCGGCCACCAACATGCCCCCAGGAACGCCCTCATTGGATCAATCACTTTCTCACCACCGGTCTACCGGACATTCACAAACCCCGACGTCAGTGCGAACTGTCAAAGCACCGGAGTACTTCCCTGAATGGAAGGAACAGACTGCATCTAACGCCGCCTCGCAAAACGCGCCTGGTCTTACCGGACCTGGCGGTCCTGCCTCGGGAGGCAGCCATCGCGGTATGGAAGAGGCGGTTTTCCTGGGAGCTCAAGTTGCATCAAAGGTAATTTTCGTCCTTGATCAAGGTCTAAGCAAGGGCTTCATGAGCCGTGTGGAGTACAACGAGAACGGCCCGTCCGCGATCCATGAGTATGTGATGTGATTGCCCCGGGAACGGAAAGATGGAGCGCCGCATCGACTTAGGAATTGAGCTTTATGATTGTTTGATTCCAGACGCGATCATTAACCGCCGTGTTTCATACATATGATTCCATCGATTTGTCCATTTGGTTCTGTATTTTATACGAGGGGCGTCCTTTCGTTGTCAGAAAAGCAATCTGTCTTCGGATGCTGGTAGGATAGGTGGAGTTTGGTCTAATACTAGTAGATACATCAATGCACGCATTCAACTCGCTAAGCTCGCTGCAATAATGGTGATGGTTGCTGGTGGTGAACTTGAAGCTAAGTAAAGCTCACGTGATCATTAGATAAGCACTGTGACTTGTTATCGCTGATTCTCGCCACCCGCTTTCTCTCTTTCACCTCCAAATATCCGCCTGCAAGTCGATACCAAAACTCCGGAGGAAGTCATCAAGCTATACTCGTCGAGATGCCACGCGCCGAAGCCGGAAGCACGAAAGCTATCGCTAACAAGATCAAAGCCGTACGTCACCCACTCGATTTCCCTACTTGCCACGAGTCTTTCGAAACTAACAACCTTACCAGAAAGGCCTAGGTCGTCTACGATGGTATTGTCAAGCATGCGAGCGCCAGATGCGCGATGAGAATGGGTTCAAATGGTGAGTTTGGCCCTCAGTTGCTCCTCCCGTTGAGTCCGGACACCAAAAATACTAATGGGATTTTTTTTTGATAGCCACGTCCAGAGCGAAAGCCACGTCCGCCAAGTCCTACTCATCGGCGAGGACCCAAAGAAATACATCGAGGATTACAGCAAGCAGTTTATCAGCAACTTCCTGACGCTACTGCGATCGACACACGGCGAGAAGAAGGTGCATATCAACCAGTTCTATCAGCAGGTTATTGCGGATAAGGAGGTAAGCTTTCAGAAACCTTTGTTTTAATCTTCTTCGGAGGAGAGCCGTGGCTGACCGGCGCGTCTAGCACATTCACATGAACGCGACGAAATGGAAAAGTCTTTCACAGTTTGCCGCACATCTCGGTCGCGAAGGGTTGTGCCATGTTGAAGAGACAGAGAAGGGTCTGTTCGTTTCGTATATCGATCGGAGTCCGGATGCGATGAGGCGGCGGGAGGCGATTATGAAGAAGGAAAGACAAGATCGGGGTGATGAGGAGCGGGAACAGAGACAGATCCTGGAACAGGTTGAGCGGGCACGTCAGAATTTGGATAAAGAGGAGGATGATATTGACCCCGAGGCGCGTAATCTGCAGCGCAAGGAAGGCGAGAAGGTCAAGCTGAATATCGGATTTGGAGCGAAACCCGCTCAGCCGACCCCCCCGGCTCAGACTGAGTCTTCTGAGGATAAGGAGAAGGAGAAAAAGGGTTCTACGTCAGTAACACCGGAGTCATCTGCAGCTGCCTCGGCCGCTCCGACACAAGCTGCCCCTGCGCCCAAGGTGTCGATGTCGTTTGGCGGTGCGAACAGCAAACCCAAGAACGTTTTTGCCTCTGTGGCGAAGAAGAACCCGTTGGCTGGGAAGAAGGGTCCTGTCATGGTCGCCCCGAAGAAGATGACCGAACAAGAGAGGATCATGAAACAAGAGATGGAGGCTATGGAGCGCAAGCGTCTAGGTGGTGGGGGAATGCCGAACCCCAAACGTCCTAAGGTGTCATGAATGGTGCTCCTCCCCCCTTTTTTAAGGTGCCTTCGAACGGGTACCTTCCGAGTTTACCGGGACCATAACCCAACAGGGCCCAGCTCGAACCATGCTGATCGTCCCTGCGCATGTCCGATACCCTCACTCAGTCGATACCAGGACCACTTGACTCCACGCTCCGGCTCCCTCGTTTCCGTGGCCTCCAACGCCCCCTCGGAACGGCTGAACTTCAATTCGCTCGCGGAGTAGTATATCGTAACCCCAGCGCGTATTTCACCCCAAATGCAGCGTCGTGTAGCTAGATTTTGTTGCAAATAGCTAGCCTCCGCCACCGAGCTCTGGGCCCTACTGCCCGCTGCCAGAATGATATTGGACCCCGCTCGTAGATGAGCTTTTATCAGGATTCGGATCTCCTGTCTTACTTCTCTGATGAGCTGTTTTCCTTTGATTAAGTATTGACTGCTTCTTGACTGAGTATTGACCCCCGCTTATCAAATCCAGGGCTGTGGTCAGGGAATGATGGGGCTTGAGGTGAAACATCGGCCGACCAGCCAGCGGTCAAGGGGATGAAAAGCAGCTCTATTCAAAACAGCCATGTTTGAGGATCCGGAACCCACCCGAACTCTGCAGCTTTGACGTGCCGGGCTCCTCGAAATAATAACAGCCAACGCCTTGCAAGAATTGCATATATTTCCGGTCTGCCCATGGATCGTCCCTTTTCCCTGTCGTCAACCAACCAAGTCGCTCCTTTCGCTCGCTTGTGCTGATCTTCGTCCTTATCGCTGGTCGATAGACATTCATTCTTTTATACATTCATTATGCGTTTTTCCGTTATTGGTGTCGCGTTGCTCTCTGCAGCGCAGAGTGCTACGGCGGCGCTGAATGCGTCGCTCATTGAGAAGTACGTCGATACTCTTGAGCTTACCAGCTCGTTCAATCCGATCAAGGAGGCCTACTGGACAGGGTACCCTCATCATCGGCGCACTCCATTTGCGGTTTCTCCGGACTTGAAATCGGCATATCTCGCTTACCTTGACTCGAGCGGGACGGACGTGCACGTTCAGCAAGTGGACCCGGAAACCTTTGAGGCAGTGGGAACTACTGTCACCGTCACCGGTGGCCAAGAAGGTATACTAACACCTATCGCTTCCGCAAATTAAGCTAATAAAAATAGCTGGTGGCCTTGTTGCTCACAACGACGGCTTCGCCCTTCTAACCAACGAAGCCCTCCCAAGCGGAACCACCGATGCACCGGCCGACAGCACTCCTGTCCCCGTTCTCTACCTCTATACGAATGGCAAACAGACCTGGAAGACCTTCCTCGGCGGCCCCGGCGTCCATCCAGCGGACGGCCTGCACGCCTCCCCCGATCTCAACGGCGATCTCGTCTACTCTGCCGAGGCTGGACTCTATGGCGCCTATTTTGTTGTGACCGCGTACACCGGCTCGGCATCTGGCCATTTCGGCGATAGCATCCAGTACGTCAATGACGCTGGAGAACTCCAGACCATCGCCGGCGCCTCGAGCTCCTGGGGCTGTAGCCACAACACTGGTATCGCTTTTGAAGCTGCCTCCGAAGCGCCCTTTGCCAGTATCTGCGCCGAGGACCAGGGCGCCATCTGGCTGAACTCCAAGACCCAAGGGATGAGCAATGACGGCGCCAAGATCTCCAACGAGAACACGACAAACGGCGCCTCTGGAGAACCCATGGGCGGAATGTCAGGGAGTTACAGCCAGCTCGCGAAATTCGGCAATACCACTCGGTACATTTTTGGGTGGCCTTCTCGTGGGGCTATCGACGTGACTACGAACGACTGGATGGGCGCCGGCTATACGCACGTCCTGCCGCGCACTTTAAACCGCAACGTTGCCGTCGCTCTCTTTTCCGACAAGTACACCAAGCTCGGCGAGCAAGCCACATCCGAAGTCGGTGCCGCCGACGGCGACAGCCAGATCACCTGGATAACCACCGGCGAAAACGACCACACAAACGTGCACGCCGCCGCCTTTGGCCCCGTCAACTCGCTCGTCACCTGGGAGGAAATCTCTGACCCCATCTGCGACGAGTTCGTCGCCATGGGTTGCCGCGGTACCTTTTCCGGAACATACTTCCAGCAGGTTACATACAAGGGCACGAAGATTGGCGAGCCCGTTAAGAGCGATGATGTGTATGTTGCCGGCGATATTGTCAAGATCGGCACGAGGAGGCTGTGCTGGCCGTATGCGAACATGACCTGGGATCTGTCCGAGGCTGTCAATTCTTGGAGTGGACCTTCTGGGGAGAGGACGACGAAAATTAGCTTTGCGTGCTTGAAGTTGCATATCCCGGAGTTGGATGACAAGACTGCGAAGAAGTGCTGAGGTGGTAGAGAACATGTGAGAGTCTACAAGTGAGGTACTATTATTACTTGCGGTATGGAAAAATATATATCTCTTCTGCTTGCTCTAGCTAGGGATTTGATGTCTGTGAATAGCTTGCATACATGTGTTACAATTTGAGTTAGCGAAGCGATATTAACTTGGGTTCGAAGTTCTCAGATTATTTTGCACATAAATACGCGTAGATAAGCCTAGCTACCTATATTTTCTTCCGGGCATGTCAAGTGCGAGGCTGGTGAAAATTATTGCCCCGCCCGCCCCCTTCTCTCTCTCTCTTCTCTTGCTTTCTCTTTTTCTCCACCCTGTTTCCTGACGTTAACATACATTTCGACACGGCAAAGCCACCTAGATAGGCAAACAATATGCAACGCGATTCACTTCTTCCTAGAAGCCTACACAGCAATGTTCGGATGCCTATATAGACAGGTTATGTAGCACATTGATGGGCGCATGCTCTTGAATGACAGTGAGGAAACTACTAAGGTGCTTCTATGCGGACAACGAAGCATGAAGCGGCCTGATAACGCGGGCAAACTGTCAACAACGTCCTGTCCCTGTACTCCGGCGATTCAACTACTCATCAGCACCATGCAAGTTCCTAACATTACACCCAAATATGCAGTAATATACCTGATTGCGCTTATAACTTGTCTGTTCTTCTTGCCAAAAGATAAAAGCGCTACTAATTATATAACCACGAGCCATCGACCTCCATATTTCTGAGCTGTTTCTGTAGCACAGTCTACACAACATTCATCTGTGCGGACAAGAACATTTATGTAGGGTTGCCCACCACAGCAATCATTCATTATGGTCGATAGCACTAGCCAACGCGCTCGTCGATCCCCCTTCACTAAGCATATGAAGATATCATATTCTGAAGTCAATTTCGCAGATGAAAGTCCCTTCAATGTCACAGTTTTAGGCAGAAGCACTGCGGAAGTTGCTTGTTGGTATGGATGGTGACAAGGTTCAGTTATGAGACATGCCCATAGAGCGCGGTGTAGGTCCCGATACGACGCAAAAAGTGGGGTATCCATTTCCTCTCGCTCTTGCGTATCTGAAAGGGAAAAAGTACTGTGGGTTAAATCAAATCGGGTCGTCTGCCAGAATTCTTTTTCTTTGCTGCTATAGAAATCAACCCGACCCGTTATAGGCACGGCGCATCTTGGCGTATACGGACTTTCAGTATCAGCAATGGTTGAGTTCGGTGGAGCCGGGCCCATCCACACAAGGTCCAGAATCCGGTATTTTTGTTCACCCGTCTGACAATTGGTAGGCACTCCACGCTTGACATAGAGAAGTTCGCAATTTGTCTTTGCTGGGTCTTCATCGTTGAGGTTGCTAATGAAAATGCTCCAGCCCCAGCCGCTGACAAGACTCATGCGCTTGCGACGTGATCTATGCTCGTCCTGGAAGTCGTTCTGTAGCAACAACCGGCAAGCGATGTTGAACCAATCATCTTCAGATATATGTAATTTTTCCTGCCCGTCCCATTGAGCCAGTTGCTCGAATATCCCATCTCTAACAATGGAGTATAGACCGTGAGATGCTGCAAGTGGAATATCAGAACATTCCTTTATATCGACGATCTTACTGCAGGTTAACGTTATTGTGGCTAGCATCTTGATCAAAGAGGTTGGCCCTAGGACATCCTTGGCTGGGATAAATTGAGCTAGGTATTCTTCTAGTGTCTGGCACTTGAGAACATCAAAGATGGTATCAGCCTCCTCCTGGCTCCATGAAAGTCCATCAAAGAGAAGATTTGCTGCCTCCCGTAGCCGCCATGTCTCGGTGCTATAGAGGTGTTGCTGGAATGGTACTGAGGACGTATTTGATCGAATTTGAACACGACATAGCGCGGTCGAAATCGCCATTGCAAATGCGAGAATAATAGGTCCGTAATGAATCTCATGAGGCATGTTCCTTTTGGCGAATCGACGCACCATATTTGTGTTATAGCCTTTGAGACGAATGCGCTCCTCGGCGAGTATAGGATTTGCGATTCTCTCCGGGAGCTTTGTCGACAGAATGAGCTCCATGCTACCGTCGAGAAGGTCCACTGTATCGGGTACGGTATTGGTGTCTGCCCAATTAATTATCACATGAACACGTGAAGAGTCTCCAAGCCTAACATCTCCATCTGGCGTCCCTTTGACCAGAACTGTGAGCCCCAAAATGTAATGTGCCCATATCATTAGAGGAACAGCACCGGCACGATTGTGGGTCACCATTATTCGATCATCAGGGAACCTTTGAACGATAAACAGAGAATCTAATGCCGCAAGTAATAGGTTCGGAGTCAGCACCCTTGGCTGAACGTTACTCCGGCTAAACGTCGGAGCGCGGTTAACTGGCAAGGATCTGGGCATCTGGGACTCAACAAGACCGAGATATAGCTCCCATGGAAATTGGCTTGTCTGGGAAGAACATGTGCGTAGAAACCCTGAGACATCCTCATAACAAGGACCCGGATTCGAGTCCGGTAACCCCATTCGATAACGCTCATTGAAAGAGTCCACTAAACTCGAAGCCAATGTTGTCCGTTCGTGCGTGAATCCAAGGAAGGAGAGCTGAATTACCATAGAAAGATAGCACGATTCCTTGAGCGCACGTCGAACGGTGGGACCGGGCCCACTATCCAATCGAATTTCACTACCAGGGTAGAGACACTCAAACTTCGATGTGTTGACATAGTCTCTAAAATGTCGCTCAAGTTTTGTATCTATTTTTCCCCTTCCAAAAACTGCCAGCAGGTCCTCTTCAACTATAAGATCTGATCCAGATCTTTTCAGATCTCTTGCTTGTTGTAGTAAAGGTGCAGCAATTGCTTGAATTGTCTCGCGTAATGGAAGTAACTTGGTAAGCTCAACAGACAGTTGGAACGAAGCAGGTAAAGACATTTCTTCCGTTCTTGGTTCTAATTTTTCTGAGTTATATTCGTGAATGCAAGGCATTAGCCATGACGTTTAGAAGGAATGTATGTCGTGTTTGGAGGTCCGAAAAATGTCATGTTTTTGCCACCTGGCGCATACGTTCCGGGTGGTTGACGGCTGCCCAACCCCTCACCTGACCTTAGAATCACACACCAATGGCCCATGTAAGCTTCTCGATTAAAGCAAAAGCTCTACAAGCAGCCCACGTAAATCTTTGTTTTATGGTCAAAGACCCTTTTAACCTAGTCTACAAGTGTCTGGAACCAAGACCCTTCTACTTAGTCGAGTCCCGAGAATATGCTAGTATTACCCAGGCCTGTAAGAAATTGCGTCACTTTATATCAGGCGTTCATCCTTATGTGGGCGCAATCAGCAGAACTAAAAAAGGCACCTGCTTCTACTGGGGGCATGTAGCATAATCAGCCTGGAATGGTCACAACTAGAACACGTAGGAGCGATGGTGTTTTCATCCGCAACTGCATGTCGAAGTTGCACACTTCACTAGGTGTGAACAAGGTTTCGCTGTTGTATCCTTCAAGTTTCCTATAATAGAGGCTAATAGCAAAGACAAAAAAAAGGAGTATTGGCTTGTTCATTATTTTAAGCTACAGCTACGAGACTAGTTTATGTTATATATAGGTCACTGGCTATTCAGTAGAATCGCAAATGCTAGATTAGTATATCATACCAAGGTCCAGTCTTGAACCCAGAGTATGCGATCTCATCGTATGTATCTGAAACTCAACCGACCAATATCATCAAGAAGGCGCAGCTGAAGGGGAAATGGAAGATTCCGTGCTCAACTCATACTTGCGCTGGCCACTAAGCTCTGCAAACGGCGTGAACGGTGAGTTCCTGCTTAACTGCCGAGGCGCAGTCTGCGAGAAGCCTCCATCTAGCCCTGGCCCCTGAGCTTCCGCCGCCCGATACTGCCCTAGAGCCGCTGCAAGCTTCTTCTGCCGGTGTAGCAGGAACCACACCGCGCCTAATGCCCCGACGAGCGCGGCACCCAGAGACGCGCCGACCGCTGCGCCAATGGTTGTTTCTCGCTTCGCGCAATCAACAGTGTCTGCCCCCTCCGAAGACGCGACCCCATCGCTTGATGGCGACGCCGATGCAGCCGGCTCACTCGCCCCAGTTGCAACTGGTAGCCCAGGCGTAAACTGCACTGCAAGGGCATCATCGCCACAACAACCCTCATCCTCGCCGGTAGCGCGACAGCAAACAACACCTGCACTACACCCCATAACCTGCCAGTAATCCCTCTTCTTCCCGTCCTCCCAATTCCCGCCGGATCCTTTGCCGCGCCAGGCGGTTGAGGCGTCAGGGCATACGTGCGGGCAGTCCGGCGATTCCCAGGTTGCGTCTGTGCAGCCGTTTTCGTATATGAGGCCGTTGGACGAGAGGCAGAGACCGGAGGACAGGCAGACTGAGCTGTCGGAGGCGCAGCAGGGGGAGTGGGTGGAGGATGAGTTCTCGGGGAGCGAGGCGTTGCAGGGGGTGTAATCGGAGGGGGCGGGCTTGCCGGACATTAGGTAGCATTCGCGGGCTTGAGATGTGGCGGCAAAGACGAGGATGAGAAAGAGGAATGAGGGATTGGTGAGGACGGCCATGAGAAGAGCCATTGCTGCGTAGGGGGTGCGTGTGCCACTGTACCGACGGGCAGGGCAGGGGGCGGGGGGAGCGCGTAATGAGCGACTGGTCAAGATGTGGGCTCCGACGAGCTTCGCTCTGCTCGCAGGCGGAGCGTACTAGCTCAGCCTTATATAAAACCCTCCCGCGACTCGATACGACGCTGCAGATCAACGGGGAAAAATAGGGACGCGCGCTGGGCGCTCCCCGGCGGCTCTGAGACAAATGACGTGAGGCATCTGTGAGGTGTTCGTCTTGCGTCAATCTCTTGCTTATTTAGGGAGCCAGGTATGCGCGCTTGCGGGCCAAATGATGCAGTGGGCAGGCTTGGCGCCTGGCACCGTGGGAGGCATGATCCGATTGCGGTAGTACAGTGCGCTGTCAAGGGGTGATCGGCGACTACGGCTGATATGAAGCTTTGGACCTAGGGATTGGTCAACCTGACATCCCCTTGCTCGTTGGAGGTCCTAATGGCGGATGAATCAGGGGCCAGACTTGGTGGCTCTCCTGCACCTGCTTCGGATTACGGACAGGATAGGTAGACGGGCCATCTGGCATTATGGAAAAACCAAAACAAGCACAAATTAAATGTCAACCAACCACAAAGTCCAAAGCATGCCAAAGATGAATGGCTTATTTGCAGCCACGTTCTTGGCCCCTCTGGAGTAGATGATGGATCGAGACCCTCTACAAGTCTCCACTCCTCTCCAGTATCCACAAACTCTAATAAACTTGTTCCAACGACATCGCAACATTTGAAGATACTAATCTTTAAAGACACCTTCGAAGCTGAAGGTAGACGTTCAGTGTCTAGGTCAATATTGTCCTTTGGAACCCCAACCTCGAAGCCTTCTCTGACTCGCGCGCCAAAAAAAAAGGTCTCCTCCCCCGCAAAAAGTGCTCAGTAAAGAGACCCACTCGGCCACACCAATGGCCCACCTCATCCAAACCACGACACAACACAACAAAAGCATCCAAGGAAGGAGAGAAATAATAATAAAAAAAAAATACGACCGAGGCAAGACTTGAACCCGCAGCCTTTCGTTTCCCTACATGGATGACTGTTGCCATCCGTTTGCCAATAGAAGCACGTTTGTGCAGCTTCAGCGGGATAGGGGACCAACGCTCTACCATTGAGGCACCCGGCCAATTGTCGCTGTTTTCTTCTCGGATTGGGACCTGTAGCATGTCTCGAAAAGGTACCCGAGTGCGAGCTGATCGGGTGGAAGTGGCTCGTGGCTAGGTTGTTCCCCCGGACGATGGGAGAGATTCCATCGCGTCATGGGCAGGGGACTCCCTCCCTCTTTTGATTTAAAGGATTTTGTATTCCAACTCTATGCTATACTATTCAGCTGTAAGCCTAAGTTTAAGGGACTTCGTAGTAACATTCCACAAAAAGCTCCACCCCCGCCCGCACCCAGCAGAAATAAGCAAAATCGGCCTGCAGCCCAACTAGGACCGAAAAAAAGCCCAAACAGACAAGAAAGGCCAGAGCAAGATTCGAACTTGCAACCTCTGAAGTGCCCCAAGACCAGAAGGCTGCCACAAAACTGTTGGAAGGAGGATGACCTTTTGTCCAATCCTCGGCCGCACTCTTTGCGCTCAGTCAACCAACCCGGCATCTAGGGGATCAACGCTCTGCCATTGAGCTACCCGGCCATAGTAATAAATTAGTTATCGCTTTGTCGAAATACAATCTCTTTGCCACTTAGCCCTCGCAACAGAAAAGAGTCTTAAATAATTTGCTCTAATTGTCACATTTAAATTTTCAGAATATTGCAGCCACCAACCATCAAGTACCCATTATTATCACCATCTTTTTCGCGTGCATTATTGTATGGCCAAATACTTTTGGCGCTGCCGACTAAACTTATGCTCGTATAGCATCTAACTTGGGAGTCATTTTCATGGAGGAGGCCTGGTTCAGGCGTCTATCTCCTGCTCAAATCGCTGGATGTTGAACAAGATTCCCGTTTCTAAACCACATTTACATCTAGGAAATAGACCAGATCTCAGTCTAAATCCAAGAAATTCCTTAAAAAAGAAAGAATAATAATCGTGCCCTGGCGCGGTGCTTGCTTATCCTGTCTGCATCTCCACTATTCTTAATTCCCGAGGGGAGAAATCCGTTTGCCCGCAGACCAACACACTTGCTCGCCCCACCACCATATGTGTGTGTGTGTGTGCACACAGCATCCTACAAACGACAGCAAAAACAGAGAAACCCCCGCCCCAAAGGGTTTATTTTGGCCTTTCTTTCGTGGAAGGAGGAGGATCTTTTCCCCTCTCGGCTCAAACCTGGCTCGGTCAAGCACATATAGGCACGCAAGGTATCGGCGCTCTACCATCGAGCTATCTGGCCCTCAGTTGAAAAGCATGCTGGGCGTATGGATTATATTGGTCTGGACGAATGTGAAAATAACTGATTTTAGGTTGCGTAGAGGTAAGCTTTTAGTGCTCTTCGCAAAAGTTCTTTGATGACAAGGACCAACAGAGATTGTCTATAGATGCGTTTATGTATAGACCATCTATCTGCTAATGTAAAAAGCGAAGAGCAAAATAGCAGAGCAAGAGTCGAACTTGCAGCCTCTGACCTACCCACTTCCCAATGGGTGCATCCGCGAAAGCAAACGGCAGGGCGCATCAGCCATACTATTGCAAGGAGAAGAAACATAGAAGCAGAAGCAAGGTATTAGTAGTCTACTAATTATACTATCTATACCGGGGTAAATCTCGAACTTGTAGCCTATGATGTACCTCCCCTCCCAGGCACTTCCTCGAAGGTGGTGCGGTAGCCAGTTAAGACCCACTTGCCCTGTAGGGACGCCGGCTAGGAAATGTAGGAAATGTAGAAGATCAGCGCTCTACTATTGCGCTACCCGGTACTGTTTATTGTATTACTATTTGGCCTTTGCGACCTATAATGAGCGGGAATGAGCCTGTATCTCGGCTTAGGCTATGGAAAGGGTTCTGGGCCGGGTTTATAAGATATCAAGTCCGCACATGGTGACCTGCTGATAGGTTGCAGCAGAATATTGGAAGATTGCAGGGAGCAGTCGTTGATAAGTTTTGAAGAAATCTTATGAGAGCATCCAAGCCAGATGTAATATTTTTTTTCGGGATTGTTAGGTGTTTAGGGAGAAGAACGCCGAAGCTTCGCCATTGCGAGAGGAATAACACTCAAGAATAGCCCCCGCTCCAAGAAATGAACTGGAGGTACCTCTCAGTCTCCAGCAGAAGAAAGAAGAGGCCGACTACAGACATTATGCATTTGCCTTTTATATCTCTAATGAATACAGCGCGCCATCCATCTTATCAATAATCCTGAACATAAGCAGAGGTGTCGTCTTCTAGAAATATGTCAGAGAGTCACGACCCCTAGAACAGGAGAGGTATCTACAAAAGTGAATCGTAGCTAGGGCAAAAGTCGAACTTGCACTTGCATTCTCCAATGTCCCCATGCCGGAAGGAGAAATGGGCGCACCCGCATCTCTCGGCCAAGCATGACCCGGTCGACCGCACAGGAAATAGGGAGTCGGCGCTCTGCGATTAAGCCACCGGGCCGGCTATAGCAGAACCTGAGAGAGGTTTCCAGGATAAATGGAAATCTTGGTAGCATTGGCTTTCCTGCGGAGTCCGCTAGGACGGGAAACAAGGTGTGAATCCCGATCGTTGATGGAAGAGACCAGCTCGACGCCGCTGCTAACTAGACCGGGCGAGGGATATTCCTGCGTCGGACGGAATTCTGCCGACGTCGACTTTCAAAGTCGAAACTTCGTGTATTACCCAAGAGACACAGATGGCCGATCCAGCCGATCGTCGTCGGACCGCTAGATCAATGTGCGAAGGGCCCAGAGTAGGGCCTGTATGCATAAAACGGCACAGTAAATACAGACTCATGGTGGTAAACAGGACCGGTTTATGGCAGGAGGCACTATACCTTGCTCAGGGCCCGATATGCGATCTCACTCGAATCTGGTATTAACTGTGATGTTAAGAATGGTAATCTCAACATCAGTGCGACAGTAGTATCTGCAAACCGCGCTGAGAGCGTGGAAAGCTCCATTTTGTGTGTTCGTCGTCCCACAGATGCTGCGCCACTTAGGGGGTCGCACAACACAACTGTGGAGAACCTCGAGAGTCCACAGTATGTAATCCACATCCAGCCTGTATCTGTGTTGGTTTAGGGCTTGGATGACCTTCGCATGACCGAACATGCATGCAAGCGTCGCGACGACAGAGGGAATCGCGCTTAGTCGCCCCGATTTATACATCGGTATAGGCAATTGATGCATATCGTTGGATCGTGCGGCGTGGAAGATGCGGGGATAGTTGATGGCTTTTGCTTCTCTATAAGCCTCAAAGAGCACTACATCCTTCCGGCCCTCAAGCCTGTCCTGGTAGGAATAATCCCTCCAAGAACTAGACATGATGACGAGCTCTGTAATGTCGAAGTTGCCCCCGCAGAGAGTCAATTCGAAGGGGGACACTAGCTCAGGAGACGGGTCTTCATGGAGGTTAGGAAGAACCCATAATTGAAGTAGGCAATGCACTACTGGAACATTGCCGACTTTAATTGCGTGGGAAAGAGCACAGGAAGCAGGCCGTCCGGGAACAGATAGGTGACTGGCCCTTAAAAAGGATGCCGCGCCAACATCAAGAGGCATGCGTCCCTCCTGGTCGCGTGCGTCCAGATTGGCCCCATTCCCAAGCAATAAAGAGATAATTTGCGGGTCAAGACGCTCTGCCGCAATATGAAGAGCGCTGACTTGCATTGGATCACTCATATTTACAATTGCCTTCCTGTAGACTGGCATTGTGTCATGAGGGTTGGGGATCAAGAGCTGAATCATCTCAGCGTCTCCATACCTCACGGCATGCATTAGAGGGGTTTTCCCTGCCTTGTCCACAGTAGATGGCCTTTCACCCCGGGAAATCAGTAAAGAAACCATGTCATGCCTGCTGTTCATGGTTGCAAGGTGTAATGGTGAATATCCGTCTATATCCCCTCCATCGTAGGACGAGTGGAGATGCTTGACCAACACTTTCATTGAATCGATCGCACCTGTCTCTGCTGCATGGTGGAGAGCGAGTCTTTCCTTGGAATCGGTCAGCCAGTAGTTGGAAACCTTGAGAATCTCCTCCACAGCATCCGGAAAATTGCTCCTCGCAGCAAGGTGTAGCAATGGAAGGTTATCGTGGTGATGAAGCGGAACGTTGAAGACGTCACTGTGTATTTGCGGTCTATCCGAGCCAAGGAGGAGAGAGAATAGTGGACGGTGCTTGTGGGCGATTGCCCAAGCTAGTCTGGCCACGAAATGGGAATCGATCGAGTCACCAAGAGGTTCCCAGGGGTGTATTGGATTGGATGGCTTTTGCACTAATGCAACCCTCCTAAATCTTTCCCAAAGTGGAGAGTTCCTATCAATGCTGTCTGTGAGAGGCGCCCAGTGGTATTTTGCAAATTGAAAGAAGGCCAGCGACTCAGTCATCGCCCTCCCCTGGGGCGGTCTTGGTGGCCAGGGAATCTGCGGCGACCGCGGCCTCGGGAAGCCCAGAAGTTCTGAATATGGAATATGCTTCTTGAGGGATTGCAGGATGGAACCTGAATTGGCCAGTCCATCAGGGCCCTTGTAGCGTTCAAGCATTCCCCCGGTGCACAACGGAAGCAATCGAGTGAGACAAAGCTCGGCCAGCTCAAGCCTCGCTTCCGTCATTGTGTATTCACTCCAAAGTTGTTCGATGCCAGCTGATCGCTCTTGCAGGAACTGGTGCACAGATGCGTGTGCGAGGCGGATATTGTCATTTGTATCCCATATGACGAGGTGGCAGCATAATTTGACAATTTCTCTCGGGGGAAGCATGCGCTGAGCATCAACAGTACCGATCTCGGTATCCATGGCGAGGGCCTCCTGTAGCTGACATGCACCGAATGGCTCGATTGCTACGCAGGCCCAGTACAGAACTCTCCGGGCAACACCACCCTGCTTTTTATTTATCCGCGATATGTAGCGATCGTACGTCTCGCTCAAAGTTTTTGGAAGGTTTTCGAGAGCAATCCGAATATCGGCATCCGTATAGCAGTCTTCCCAGAGCATTTCTAATTGTAATTCAACCCACAGGAACCTTGAAATGGCTGTTAGTATAGGGCTACACCACGCTCAGAGGAATACTCATAGCTCACATGTAATCCGCCTTCTCAAGGAGTTTGGCCTTGATATACTGCAACAATGCTGCGTCCTCAGTAAGTGGCCTATCTTGTGACTTTTCGTCAATTTTCCAATCGATAAACCTGCGGATATCGTTGCTATTTCCCTGATCGGTAATTGAAATTGTTATAGCTAGCGGTATAGCCTGGATTACGTCAATGCCGTCGCGCGCAGAAATCAGGACCCTAGAATTGTTTTCGCAAATCATTTTGCGGATCACCCCAAATACATAGATGACTTCGGATCTTTCACACTCATCGAGCCCGTCAATAACGTAGATGGCATTTGGGACTGCCCGGCAGCACGGGAGGAATATCTCCTCCACGACTTCCCCTAAGGTTGCGGGGAGACTGTTAGACGTGTAAAGGGCTTTGATCTGTTTTAACACATCCTTCGGGTACGGTTTATCGATACGAGTCAGATATCCCAATATCTGCTTACTGAAACTTTCGAGCAAGGATTTCGCGCTGAGACCGGCACGATTCGAATGGCTGTGAAAGTAATGTGCGACGAAAATATTGGTATGAACGGTTTCCAGGAAGTGTACCACTGTGCTCCTACATTGCGAGCTGTCAGCGCGACTGGAGGCGGTACATGGCGACAAGCGACAAGATACACATACGTGGCTAACGTCTTGCCGCATCCAACTACGCCTGGTCAGCATTTGCTAGTTCGAAGAGATAGTCCATACGCACTCTTCCCAGAAACCCAGAGGCAAGGATAAGCTTTCCCGTCTACCCAGTCCTTGAACGATGGATGATTCAAAGTCCACTTGGTCGTGTCAGGGCATCTTCTCCGAAGATAGTCTTGGCAGGTTCGGTAAGGATCATAGCTGGAGAGACGCTCAAAGAACGCTGTATCTCTCGATTTCCGAGGGCGATAGCGAGTGATCTCCCATTTGGGCTGCGCACGGATGGTGAGAGAAGAACCGTCCGGGTAGATGGATTCTGATATCTGTTAGTATACAGCAGAAATAGTTATTGACAATCGTAACGGACTTTCTGGCAGTTCAAGATCTTCAATTGAAATAGTTTCCGCCGGTTTTGAAGCCTGAACCATTCCCAAAAGCTCCTTTGCGTATGCTGCAGCCGTTGCTGCAGCATAGCGTTGCCATTTCTTGTTCTTATGGGAATCCGAGTAGTCGCATATTCCTCGAATGACCAGACATGGAAACTGGTTCATGAGGCCGGCTGCTTCCATCTCAAAACACAAAATGTTGTATTGCTGCGCTAATCGTCCTCTTGATGTGGCGTGCTTGATGACCTGGTTGCCAGATGCTATCAGTCCATAGTATATCTGGGGTTTTTTCGACGGTCGCTGACTCCTGGCAACCAACATGCCTTGGTCGCAAGCCTCATCACATGGTTTGTCTCCACCGTAGTGCTCATAGCTGGCTCGGTAAAGATTGTCGGAGGCACTGGCCGGGTATTGGAAGTTCGCCATTTCAGGGTATTTGTTGACCATGTCGCGGAGGAAGCCGGACATGCGATCGAATCCCATCGCGCGCTCAGACCTCAAATTTCCTACCGCGGTGAGAAGCCTCTGTGGCGGCCTGTTAAGCATTCCTGTGTGGACGAGACGGCCATCGGCGACCGTCTTCCCAAGGTCGTATTGCACGACCCCTCCATATTCCCCTGTTGGTGCACTGACGACCACATCTCCGAGTCTAATATCGGCCGTCTCCGGAACTCCGCCACCGATGCCGACCATCAGAAGAAACTGAATCTCGGGAAATGTCGATCGCATTTGCGTCGCGACGGATGCAGCAGCATTTGTACCATACTCGCCAGACGGGAGACACGCGATAACGATGTTGTGCCCGCATATCTCGCCTAGAATGTAGCTGTTGGTATCATGATCTGGTTGCGGGAGGCGCTCGTGTCTCTCGTCCAGCATGGCTTTGGCGGCGGTCAGCTCCTCGTGCAAAGCGCAGATCCAGCCGACCGTGTAGCCATCATGTCGGGGTTGTTTGGGATTAGCCATCGATGGCACGCGGGCCAAGCGTCCGCCAGGTTGATATTAATTCCACCGCGCATGACCTCCACAAACTGACAGGAGTCGCGATCAAGTTTCCAGGAGGCGCCCGGCGGTTTTTTTTTTCCCTTCAGCGGCGCGAGGCTGAGATGGAAAGTGCCTTCTTTTGGAGCGCTAATGCACTTCTCACGTGCCCCATGCTTTCTTTTTCTCGAAGCTCTTGGCAGGTGAGAAAATAGAAAAAGCCCAGGCCAGCTTGAAATCGTTCGAGAAGGAAAGAAAGTGGCTCACATCTACCAATAACCAGAGCCCCATCCCCAATGCCTAGTCTTTGGCCAGAGGGGAGTGTCTTGCTGCTACAGAGGTTCCACCCATAAATTAATACAAGCAATATTATATCACACTGAATTCTGTGGCTGAACTAGTCTCTAGTCTCTGATCGCCTCACACTCTCATCATCCCAGCATTAACTTTCGGAAGCTCGCAGATAAGGTTATTATGATAGATATAAGCCTTTCTACTCCAAGTATTCTATAGCGTTCTTAGAAGTCACCAGCTAACTTGATCACATTTTCACTACGACTGCGCCACGAATCAGGCGGAAGGACTGGAGGTGTGAGATATGACTGGCTGTGCAGGCGCCCAGCCATTATCTTTCAACAGGGTGCCGCGCCACTAATCTCACTGCGCCCCTAGTGAGGAGCTTCTTAAAACTGAGACGTACCTGCCGCTGAGACGCTACCTCCGCCTTGCTAAGTTTACCCTGTCCCTCTGCATTTGGAATCCTGAGGGTTGTTGGCAATCCGGGCCTGACCAATGGCTTCAGTTCAGGATTGCGGGCCTTCGCGGCCGGTGCGGTTGCGGTCACTTGGTAGGTGTTTGTCCTTCCTCATCTCCCTCTCCCTCTCCCTCACCCATCCATCCATACCACCTAGACATCGTATCGCAGTATAGAGCCGTCCTTGACCGGTCGCTAACAATGGTATTGCGTGGAAACACTAGATGGCGGAGGCATTAGAGGTATATCAGAGCTGACGATTCTGGCGGAAATCATGCCCCGCGTCAAGGTTGAGCAGCAGCTGGATGTTGTCCCATTACCCGCTGACTACTTTGACATGATATGTGGGACTAGTACAGGAGGGTGAGGTTTCCTGCCTGCTGTGTCTCCAAAGAAAAAGGTCTTTAAAATAGAAAGAGACTAAAGATACTAAATGATATGTAGCTTAATCGCGATTCTACTGGGTCGTCTTCGGTTTTCTGTGGCAGAGGCGATCGAGCAGTATGGAGTATTTGCCGAAAAAGTGTTCTCGTCTAGAAAGATAAAGGACCAGGATGGATCTTTCAAGGCTTCTAGGCTGGAAGAGGTGATTAAAGAGGTAGTCTGCAAGAAGCTGGGAGAAGGACACGAGGAAGAAAAGATGTATGAAAGCGAGACAGGCCAGTCGGAATGCAAGACGTAAGTTGAGCGAGTTCTCCTGATCGACATGACACACTACTGCCTGCAGGTAGCTGACAGTATTCTCCAGCTTCGTATGTGCAGCCTCAGCGAAAAGCTTGAAAAGCAGCCCCCGGTTGTTTCGAACCTGGATGTCGAATACAAATCCGAGCGAGAACTGTACAATCTGGGAAGCCTGCCGGGCGACAACCGCAGCACCGACGTTTTTTAAGTCTATCCGAATCGGCAGGCCTGGTGTACAAGAGGAGTTTGTGGATGCGGGTCTTGGCTGCAACAACCCCGTCAAGCAGCTGCTGCTCGAAGCCTGCCAAAAATTCGGCAAGGACAGACCAGTTAGCTGTATCGTCAGCATTGGCACCGGCAAGGCAAGAGTCATCAGGCTCAACAAACCGCGGGGCCTAGACCGTTGGATTCATCGGGACTTGGTTGGCGCCCTGGCAAAGATGGCCACGGATTCCGAGGAGGTCGCGCGGGAAATGGAGAGACGTTTTGAAGACCGCAAGGGTCCATACTTTCGCCTCAATGTTGATCAGGGGTTGGAGGATATTACGATGGAGGACTGGGAGAAGCTGGGAGAGGTTGCAACCCACACCAAGAATTACATTGTGGACAACGGAAGCGCCCGGGCTGCTGTAAAGAGGATCGTTGCAGCGTTAGTGGGAAAGCCCCTAGAGATGTACCAACTGGGTCAGCTAGGTAATTAATATGCTATTAAATCCCCACTTTCCTCCTATCTGATTCTAATTTTGCCTGAAATGGGTCAATATCTGAGCAGCGCACGAACACTGATGAACGGACCGTTTTTGACTATCCGTCCTCTCGAGTCAAGCATTTCGTTCATCGCAAGGAGCAATATAATCAGCTGATGACCCAATTCTCCATGCCGCGAACAGGCACAGACACAAGAGTGGTGTGCTTGGTGGGAATGGGTGGCTGTGGCAAGTCGCAGCTGGCTATGGACTTTTGTCAGAAATTGGAGGCAGCAAAGCAAGCATCGGCAATCGTCTGGGTAAACGCTAGCTCCAACGCTTTAGTTGAGCAGAAGTATGTCGCTGTCGCCTGTAAAATGACCTCAATAGAGATAGATCCTTCGCAAAGCGAGAAGAATATCGAAGTGGTCAAAGAGAGTCTCCGGTCTTGGCCGTCAGCGTGGGTACTGGTGTTTGATAACTTTGATGACCCCGACGCGTTCATTGAACGTGATATTACCGATTATTTCCCCCAGAGCTCTCGCGGCTTCATTATCCTGACTAGCAGAAATATCGGGCTACATCGGCTAGGCGATATGATTCAGATGTCTACAATGAGCGCCGAGGAAGCTATCAGCCTGCTTGTTCGGTCGTCGGCAGTCGGGCTTGGGGACGGGAATGCTGCTGGCGCTGAGCAGGTTGTGAGATCTCTAGGACACCTTGCCCTGGCCCTTGACCAGGCTGGGGCCTACATCTACAAGCGTCGCATCTCATTTCACGAATTCCTCAAGCATTTTCACCATCGATGGGAAATAATATCGAATGAAGTTCCACGAATTTGGTCCTACGAAAACCCGCAAGACCATTCGAAGCTCATAGTGGCCACTACTTGGGAGCTCTCTCTCGACTTGATAACTGGAGACGATGACGCCCGACGCAGCAAGGAGCGACTGCTAACGCTTGCAGCGTTCCTGGACTGCAATCATGTATCTGAGAGGCTATTCCAGGCCTACCTGTGTGAGGACAACCTTCTGGCTTCCGATCAGTATGATGTGGTCAAGCGTCAGGTCGAACAGCTGAGAAATAGTTTCAGTTATTACTTTTTTAGACCTACGACCAAGAAGTGGTTAGACCAGATGTGGGATGCAGCAGATCGCCATGGCCGCGTTTCCTCGCATACCGATGAAACAGTGGAATGTACGACTGTGAACATGCTAGTTCCACTTCTCACGACGGGTGAACGTATATGGGACACTTATTCGTTTCGCGATATCATTGCCGAGATGCACGACTTATCGTTGATTGAGTCATTCGAAAGCAGAGACAGTGCGACTTACTTCTCATTGCACCCTCTTATTCAGGAATGGATGAAACTGCGACTTTCGATTGATGACCGTAAAAATCGGTTTACCGATGCCACTGTGCTGCTACAAGCATATGTCGAGCTTCAAGTCAGAATACCTACAGACTTCGAGGAAAAAAGTGCTATTCTGTCGCATATCCACACGATACTAGCGGACCTAGCGGCGTTATGCATACAGCCAATGATCGATGGCGGCCTGCATGTGATCTGGACGGCACTGGCCAAATTCTGCGCTGATCAGGGCCAGTACTCCACCGCTGAGAATCTATATCAGCAGCTACTTGCTACCGAGAAGGATAAATGCTACGTCGACATCTGTCTGATTGCGTTGCAAACCCAAGCTCGATTGGGGAACTTATACCTCAACCAGAACCGCTTGAGTGAAGCAGAAATCCTGCTTGAGCGACTCGCAGAAACTCTTGAGAAAAACACATCGATAGGCGCAGGGGAAATATACGAGTCAGCAAGACTGTCCGTCACAGACTCCTTGGCGAGGCTCTACCGTGAGCAGGGCTAGGATGAAGAATCAGAGAGGTTAAGCAGACAGAATCTGTAGAAGGCCAAAAAAAAACTTGGTCCAGACTACCTGACGACGGTGAAAATGATGCATAATCATACTGTGATCTGCCTTGGTACACAAACGACCGAACAGTCCCTGCTTGAATTTCAGGAAGTAGTGGCCCACGCAATGCGGGTTCTGGGGCCGACTGACCTGACCACCATCGGCGCCTTGCATATGACCGCACGTCAGCACCGTCTGCTGGGACAATGGGCAGACGCAGAGGAGCTGGCAGAGCGTGTCTTTGCCGAGATGCTGCGACAGCTCGGTCCGACTCATCCCCGGACACTGGGCACAATGCAAAGTCTACGGATGGTGTACAGCAGGCATGGTAAGGAACCTGGTAGTGGTGTCCCATTCTATGCAATCAAAATAAGCGGATTCGTTCCCCCGGGTGCTTCGGACCCCGAAATTGCCGTGGAGAAGCTTGCGCTACTAGCCCGCACTTATGGAGAATTAGAAATGTTTGTCGAAGCCATTTCCATCTTCAGGGACGTGTTAAGGTGGCGACTCACTCACCAGGGGCCTACTCACCCGGCCACTCTCAACTCTATGTTTGCTCTCGCAACCCACTATCCCAAAGTCGAGCGTTATGGGGATGCTATCAGGTTGCTAGATGAGCTGCAGACAAAGCTAGTGCAGCTCCCGGGACTGTTAACTCCAAGTGTCGAGGATGTTGAGGAGAACATCGCCGCGAACAGGTTTGCTCAAGACCATCACTCTACCTCAAATGATACTACCGAACTCGACGGCAACCTGGACGGCACCCATATCCTCTGGTTTGACGGCGCACCTCCACCAGGCCTCCTGGTACCAGCTGTTACTCATACTTTCAAAGGAAAGGGAACCCCTACATAACCACCTGTAACTGTCGTCCCTGGAGATAGGTGAATGATTACCATAGTTAGTCCAATGCAATTGGCCGCGTGCCTGCCCATGCATTAGTTCACCTGAAATTGGTTAGCCAAGCACCTATTAATAACTTGTTTTAACTTTCTTAACAAGTAGTTTGCTTATTTATCTCAAATCTGGTTATTCACAGCCTCGAGTCCCCGAGCTAATACTTGTATAAATAGCTATTGGTTTTATGCTTATTAGAGAAGGTATTTAACTACGATAACTTTCATCTAGGCATAGAAAATAAAGAAAAACAGAGCTAGTAGTTAGCATAAACCATAAACTACCCACTAACATGTAACATGTTACACTTTATAAAGGCCAGGAACTCTGCATTATCTCAAGTTATATGGCCCCTTAATACACCAGCCTCGCTGCGAGTAGAAGCTACATACAGTAGCTACTTGACCTAAGTCGACCAACACATTGCTTAGTACATTGAGCAAGGCGTCGACTGCTACATTTGTACACAGTCGCAATCGCATGATTTTACTGTCTCATTGCTCAACCATGTGACCTCTGGCTGGCCTGATATAGACTGTGTCATAACTGCCGGCACACTATTTTCTTGGGGCCATCTTGTTGGCTAACTTGGAAAGTTCATTATATTAGGAATGGTAGTAGTGGGGATAAACCCAAGTACTCATACCCAAAAATGGCTTATTAGACGTGACCACTCCCGTTCCTATAAACAATTCAGCACTCAAAACTACACCCTACCCCCCAACAACCCCCTCTCATCACTCGCCCACCTCTCGTTCATCTGACCCCACTGCCCCCACAAGCGCCGGATGCCACATACACGCATTGAACACGCGTTCGTCGCGATCGTCAAGGACAACATGAGCGCCACCCTGCCAGGAGAATAGCGCGCTCTAGCAGAGGAAGCTGTTGAAGATAGCGCACGAGGAGAGGATTATTACTCCCAGGACAGGAAGACTAATAAGGGCATCTTTTATAAGGGTCAGGCGGTAGTGGTACACGCTATCTGTGAGCCAGGTCATGTATGTTAGGAACATGATCCCCCAACTGAGGAGCCAGAGGCATGAGATTGCAACTATTAGACTCCAACACTTAACGTAATGGTTGGCGTTACCTAGATTAGCTTACGGAGGCTGTTGTTAAGATTAGAAGGGGGAGGAGGGCGAGGACAAATAGTGTAAGCGGATGTGTATCGCGCTGCCCACCGCGGAGGAGGATCTTGCGCGGGCGGTAGTAGTAGATAGAGCCAGGTCATTACTATAAGGCGTAAAAGTCTGTTATTGTTATTCGTGACGTACCTCCGCCCGCAGAGCCTCTTCCCATCCTCGAAGAGAGGAACGATAATGTCTGCTAAAAAACATCTAGTGGCCCTCGACACCCTCACCGGAGACAACCTTGACGGACCATTCCATAATTCTTAGTGTCGTCCGGCGACTCGCATACCCGCCCAGTGTGCATTACTCGCGAGAACAGCAGGTATAGGCCACGAGATAAACATCAACATCCCGATCCTCGAACCCGGAGGGGAACTAATCTCACCACCAATAATATTAACAAAGCCCGTAATCACATGGTAAAAATACGCAAAGACGGCAATCCTCGCGCATCTCAGCCCCGCAGACCTAGAATTTGAGAGTTCATCTGCAGTCTCTTTGACGAGGTAGTAGAAGGCATCGGAGGACATGCGCGAGGCGAGGATCGCCGAGAAGGTCGTATGGAAGTGGCCGGTCCGCGCGGTCCGTCGATCCACTTTCGAGTTCCTCGATTTCGGCGAAGTGGGTGGCCAGGTCGATGAGGCGCGCTTTGTAATGGGATTCCTGTTCGCTGAGAGCTTTGGGGATTGTTCGTTCTGCAAGACTATGCGCGCGGGACCACACCTTCACCATCGTGAGGAGCGACCACATCGTATCACGGGGCACTTGCTGTATAGTAACCGCGATTTGTGGGAATTGAGGAAGGCGAGGGAGCTGGGCGTTTCACGTACAGTACATATGTAGATCCCACGCTTTACTTGACGGCTTCGCAATATTCCACAGAGGACCCTTACCCCGACTCAGGGAAAGCAGCTTATAAATGGCTAGCACTCTCTGCTCTGAAATAACGTTATTTAGGTCGAACAGCGAAAGCCGACGCTCCCGGACATCATGAAGAAACTATCTAAACGTACAGCAGTGGCGCTGTTGACCCTCCTCCCCTTCCCCCTTCAAGTCGCCGGGCAGATCCGCGTGCGCTTCAACCCGTCCAATATTCGTGAGCTCGTCGATTCCGACTTCCCGGCGCTGGTTGTCGACAGCGAAGCTCAGAGCTCATCTGGTGGGTTTGGCGGTGCTAATTTCACCGTGTCGGCACCAGACGGGTCCTACCTCGAGGGCAATTACTACAAGTACCAGTACACACGGACTGTGTCGCATTTGGGAGAGCGAGTCGTAAACGCTGGAATAACAACATCTGAGGATAACCCTGGCCCAATTACCCTGTCGATAACGGGCCTCGAGGAGGGCGAGCATACGTTGTTGACGTGGCATAACCTGTGGGACAATAGTGATAGCCCCGCAGAGGTTAATGTCGCAGTTGGAGACAAAACTGTCGCAAGTGTATGTTTTTCTGCCCTGTCTCTAGTTGAGATTGAGCCTAATAGACAAGGGCATTGTGCAATCATCCCGCATAGACAACGTTTGGGAGGCTGCGACCTCGTACATCACCTTCTCTGTCGGGTCTCCGGGTGAAACAATCGAAGTTGTTTACACAGCAAGTGGAGGCGATGATCGCGTCTATCTCAACGGCTTCGAGATCGATACCCCGGCCATTGAGAACCAGGTCTCCTTCCCGACACCAGCGCACCGTGACGAGAGACTTGAGCCCACGATTGGGACGAGCATTGTAGCATCGTGGAGAGCGCCCACAGGAATCAAGTCCCCGCTGTATAATGTCTACTTGAGCAGAAACCACGATAATTTTACCGCCGTGGGACAAGGTTTGAACAAGACGCAGATAGAACTTACTGGTATGTACCATTCACTGCCTTAATACATGCTTGTAAGCTAATGAGGATAAGGTCTGAATAAGCTCGACACCTTTTACTGGTGTGTTGATGTTGTCGACGGCGAGGCAGTCTATTCTGGGCGGCCTTTTATGTTCCGGCTCGCACATATTGCATTCCCAGGCGCAGAGGGATACGGGTTTGTGTTCATATTGTGTTTTTTTTTCCCTTGTAATTCAAGGACCCCGCTGACAAACATAGACGGTTTGCCCGTGGCGGACGTGGAGGCAAGGTAGTGAAAGCGACAAGCCTCGATGACAGCGATGATCCCGGCACGATCCGCTATGCGCTGACCATCGAGACTGGCCCACGTATCGTTATCTTCGACATTGGTGGCATAATCACATTGACATCAAGGCTATCCGTGACCGACGACTATATCACCCTCGCTGGCCAAACCGCGCCCGGAAAGGGAATTGCAATCCAGGGCCGCCCGTTCGGCCTTTCCGGCGCGTCCGACGTGATCTTTCGACACCTCCGAGTCCGCCCGGGAACATCTTCAGGCGAGACAGTTGATGGGATGGGAATATCGGGTTCTAACTACTGCATCTTCGATCGGTGCTCGATGGGCTGGGCGATCGACGAGTGTTTCAGCTCGCGGACAGCCAAGAACATCACCTTCCAGCGGAACATGATATCCGAGCCGTTGAATGTTGCGGGACACAAGAACTACCCAGAGGGCACGGCGCATGGGTATGCAGCAACTGTGGGGGGAGACGTCGCCAGCTTGCACCACAACCTCATCGCTCATGCGGAGGGACGAAGCTGGAGTATGGGTGGTGGTGTCGATGACAACGCCGCTTTCGCCGGCAAACTAGATATCCGAAACAATGTCGTTTACAACTTTGGTATGGCCAGCAATTGCCTTTTGCATTCGAGGAACATGTGCTCACAGAAGATCAGGAGGCCGAGTCACGGACGGCGGCGCAATGGAGGTCAATTTCGTCGGCAATTTGTACAAGCAGGGCCCTGCAAGCTCGCTTACCTATGCACTCAAAGCTCAGGTATGTATTTTACCACAACCCAATCGTATATATAATAATGATTAGTAGTATGAAGACGACCTTCCTGGAAGCCAACAATATCACTGTGCCGGCAACTCGATGCCGGGGGTCTTCGACCAAGACTCCGTGCAGTTTATCGATGACGGTCTCGGCCATACTTCCGAGATTGCTTGCTTCGCCGATATTTCTGTAGATCCAGGTCCATCGTATCAGAAGTTCTTTGACACGCCATTCTTCCCCTCCTATATCGACGAGCACTCGTCGACGGAGGCGTATAAACGCGTTCTCTCAGACAGTGGTGTCCAACAGCCCGTGAGAGATGACCATGATAAACGCATTATCCAGGAGACGATCGATGGAACCACCACCTATACAGGATCTGTCTCCGGTAAGCCCGGGCTGATCGACAATGAAGCCGACGCCGGCGGATTGGAAGATTTCCCCACTGTGACTCGCAGCGCGAGCTGGGACACTGACAATGACGGAATCCCCGACTGGTGGGATGGCTCTTCCTGCGGAGCAGGGTACACGGTTATTGAAGGGTACCTCAATTTCATGGCGGAGCCGCATGTATTTGTTGTCCCTGGCGGAGAGGTCGAGGTTGACCTAGCAAGTTTGGCGCTTGGGTTTACAGACCCAAGCTTTACGGCTGAGAGTGGTACACTGGGAGCTGCTGAGGTTTCTGGGGGCGTTGCCACGTATACCTCGAGGGGACAGGCAGGTGTCGATTACTTTTCCTTGACGATCGAAGATGAGGAGGGTATTGCGTGGGAAAGAACAGTGGGCGTTGCGATTTTTGACGGAGCTGATGAGATTTAGTAAGTAGATTTGGATTGAATGCTTTGGTGGTGATGTTGCTTGTATATATCTGTAGTTGTTGTTATATGGCCATGTAAGTGGGACCTGTGATCTGTAGGCTTAGGATGATTGATATGAAATTATGTATTATAGACTGCCCTTCTCCTGGACTACATAATGTCAGACATGGGTCTTGTAACCGCTAGCTGAGTTGTCCTCGGCCCTTCTTTCAGTTCTCAGACTCCGATCCCCCTAATTCCCCAACTCTTCTCGATGAGCAACCTCAATCTTCTTGTCACTGTCCTCAACGTCCACAACTAGTTGATCCCCGAATACCTCATTTATATCCTCCTAAAAAAAAAGGGCCGTCATTAGCCGCGTACATCAAACTCCGCGTCCCCGTTCTCTCTGCTCAAAAGGGTAAAGAGAGCAAAACAAATCAAAACATTAAACAGGGTGTAGCAAGCGTAGGTACATACCAAACTCCTACCCTTGGTCTCCGGACAATACAAGTACACAAAGATCGCGCTACACGCCGAATAGCAGATGAACAGGAGGAAGAACCTCCACTGCAAGGTATTGAACGCCGTCGGGCCCGCGCACAGCAAAATGATGTCCGCTAGGTAGTACCCGGCCATGCCGACCGCGACGCCCTGGCTGCGGATGTGTGTGGGGAAGATCTCGGAGACGTAAATAAATTGCGTGGCGTCGAGGAAGAAGGACCAGAAGGGGGCTGTTCCGGCGAAAGAAAACCCCAATAGGAGGGGACAAGGTCTTAATTAGCCCTTTCTCTTTGCTTTTTTTTGGGGGGGGGGGGGGGAGGATAGGTAGTGGGCGGCACACACTCGCAACCAAGAACAAGAAGACGATCGCGGCGTTCTGCGCGGCGCGGTTGCTAGTGCCGAGATACTGGGCTTGCAATGCGGCTTCGACACTCAGGACCACGACGATCCCAACAAGGCCGATGAGGGTGAATGTGCGGCGGCCGAAGCGCTCAACGTACAGCCCGCAGAAGATGTTTCCGGGGAAAGTGGCGAGCACGTAGATAGCCGAGAGAAGCAGTGGGAGATACCCAGACAGGCCAAGTGCAGAGAGCAGCAGGACTAAGTAATTGTTCAGCACGAGGATCCCAGTGAACTGGTTGTTGAACATCATAAAGAAGGCGATGATGGCGCGTTTGCGAGTTGACGGTGTGCTGAGGAGTCGGAGGAGCGAGAGGCTGTTGCTGCCTGCAGCCTGGGGGCGGCTGAGTTCGACCTGGCTTTTCATTTGGTGGAATTCACTGGTGGCCAGGGTGTCGTTCGCGTCTTGCTTGGTTCGGTGTAGGCGTTTGATGACTGTAAGAGCCTCGTCGAAGCGGTCCTGCATGACGAGCCAGCGCGGGCTATATGGCAACCAAGGCGAGCCCGCGAGCAGAAGGAGTGATGGGATCATCTGAAAGGCTATGGGGAACCGCCAGGGAAATGATGAAGACGTGCCCTTCTCAGAGATGAAATACATGCCGAAATTAAGCCACGCCGATAGGGAATAGCCCATGGAGAACATGACACCCTGGTAAGAAACGATTTAACCCCCTTACGTTAGACCTATTAGTAGGTAGTCTGTACTTACGTGCATAGAGACCATGAACCCTCGGCTCTCTGGCGTAGACACCTCAGCCTGGTACCTGCGCGTGATAGAGTCAAATCCACCATTGCGAACCAGCCGACCTGGACAACTCACATTGGGATAACTGTAACGAGGGCACCAATACCCAGGCCATTGATCAACCGCCCGACGAGGAACATGGCGAGGTTTACAGAGCCCGCACAGAGAGCGGCTCCTACCGATAGAACGAGTGCAGCCCCTTGGATCGTAGACTTGCGGCTGTACTTGTCCGCAAACCAGGCGCTCCCCAAGGCACCGATCGCGGAACCCGCGCAATTGACGCCTATCAAAGGTGATCAGCAAAGAAATATTCTCCCAAGAAACCGACAGAGGTATATATAGCTCGCTGGATATGGTTCTGTAGTAGTTTATGCCAAGCTGTGGGACCAGGGATATATCTGATCAAGTACCGTTGAATGCACCAATGTAGCTAGCAGTGCGGGCGTATCCCTCATCTCCTTCCATGGCAAGTCCCATTGACTTGAAAAAGCTGGGTTGACCGATCGTGCCCCTAGCGTAGAGATTTCGTAAGACGTTAATAACTTGGAGAGGAAATCTCGCGACCCACCCAATGACCGCCATTCCATAGGAACAAGCCGTTGATCCCAAGGCGACGAAGATGACAACTGCGAGGTTGAAAGCATTTGGAATGAGCTTGCCCATGTTGACCACACTGCTTTTGAGGTTGATAGCTCCGTCGACATTCACGGGAAGGAGAAGACTGCGGCAAACCTCTTATTTATTGTGTTCCCCGTGCGCCATATTGTGGGGTTGGAGAAGCTACGTAGGATCTGGACTGTTGGAGCTGCCCTCATTTGGCCCCGGATCCAAGGTTTGGGAACGAGCTGAGAGAGTTCAAAGAGCCACCATATCCGGCTCCTAACCCACACACTGGAGGGCTAACGCCATAGAATAACTAAATATTATGCCGATTGTGGAACCGTTGAGTTTTTGGAAAGATAGCAATATATATCTCTTAGTACCCCAGTGGCAGCTAAGGCTGATGATGAGTAAGGCGAGGAAATCATTAGATACATAGTCTAACGAGCATTTCATTACCGAGCGGGCTTGTCAAGGTGCTGAGCAATAAGACTTTGTGTGGAGACGAGCGCACCCTCCTGTAATTTGGCCCATACGGACCCTTCCTCGAATTCATCCAGCTCACTGTCGACAATGACTCCTCCAGGTGCAAGATGCCGTGGTACAACGAAGAGGTTCCGCCCTGGGGTACAGTAGTCCACGTCAGCACCTCATTGTAAGACGCTCGCGAAAAAAAAAAAACCCCCTGGGGACTAGGTGGTGGCATGGCCACCAAATAGATATGTCAATAAAACCCACCATTAATGTTAGAATCCACGACGAGTCCCATCATAGCAGCGGCGACATCGTCAACTTCAGCGAACCCGAAGCCGGACTCGTTCATCGCGTCGAGGCTTCTCTGGCTTAGGATCGGTGTTTTGACGTACCTATCCCCAATATCATGGTTAGCAGCACGTTTCGTTCGGGTTCCCGAATTGATTTGTCGCAAAGGTGTTTCTCTCTCTCTCTCTCTCTCTCCACCGAAGCCAGCCCGCCGCTCGTTACGATGAACTTACCAGGGGCTTATGCAGTTTACGCGCGTGCCATGCACCCAGGATGTCCGCCTGTAGCTCCTCAACAGCCCGCGAATTGCAAATTTGGATGCGGAGTATTGCGGTGCGCCTCCCTGATCTAGGTATCCCGAAATAGAGCCCTGTAGGATGAGGCATGTGCGCTCCGCCGCCGTGCTGGGGTCAGCTTTACTATGTTGGCGTCGGAAATGGTGCATCGCGAGCTTCGTGGTGTATACTGCACCCGAGAGATTGACGTCCAGGACATTGAGACTAGGTTTGCTGGGCTCTTCTTGATCTGTCTCCGGCAGGGGATAGATATATCCAACATCAGGAAAGGGACTTGATTTATTTCTCGAAGGGCAGCAGGGTGGACGGGGGATGATGTACCTTCGTAGGCATATACAGGATCCACACGGGCGATTCCTAGCATAGAGTGTAAGTTCTTACCTACATATGTATGTGCATCTGACCTGATTGTTTGACGGGGTTGAGAAATCAGGGAATGTATGACTATACCAGCATTGGCAATTACAACATCGATCCTGTTCCGAGGCGAAAGTCGACATGCGGCCTTGAATAGTCGAACCTGGTCCTCCCAGGCAGTAACGTCACATTTCTCAAAGTGAATACTAGCTCGCGAATGTCAGCGGCGAGACACAAGGATGGGTATGAAGGTGAAGAAGGCTTGGTCGATGGCGTAACATACTTGGGCAATTCTGCGGAGAGCGTCTCGCCGGAAAGTTCGTTGAAATCGCCGACGACGACGAACGCACTATATATAATACAGCGCCATCAGTTGCTGTTAACCACAGGGTTGTGTACCCATAAATCTATAATCAGCCCTCGCAATATTTGAGTACTGGCGGTATTCCGTCGGGGCATGCCTACCCTGCCGCGGCCAGGTTCCGCACATATACTTGGCCTATGCCACTGGCGCCTAAGAGTATATGGTCGTTAGATAAATAATGGTCCTATTACTTTTCTTTTTTTCTCTTTTTCTTTTCCGCGTAGATAACAGACCTCCCGTGACAATGACAGTCTTGTCCTTCAAGCTGTGCTCGGTGGCGTTGGATATGTTAAATTCGTGTTGGAACTTGTACGGCTCCATCGTGGGGAGAGGGAGGGTTTGAGCGGATGTAATTCTAGTTGGTAGGCAGGTGGATACAGAAGTAAGTTGTAACAACAACAATAATAATAGCAGAGGGAGCTTCCTGGAAACTTATATGGTAGCGCTATGTTTATGGGCGCTGAGGGGCAACACTTGGCACGACACGACCCTTCGGTACTAGGCAGCCGGTGCCAGGTGGAAAAGGTGGCAACTGAAGAGCGAGTGGTTCCAATATGTACATGTGGTCCCACGTTGGCAATCGATAGATATACAGTCAATCGCTCCAGGGGTTGCAGGTCGCGGGTTAATCATGACCACGTGCAAACGATGCGCCTTATTGAGAACCCAGTGCAAGCTCTGTGCACCCTCAGCCCATGTAGGCAGATTGTCTCTGTGGAAATGGTGGCTCACACATGTATTTATATCTATAATCAGGTTCAAGCTGTATGCAACCAGCTTGGAAAGGCACCGCCATATTACATACAAAGTCATGGCATTAACACCTGCGAGGGGGGAAAGGGACTTCCGACAAAGCAGTGGCCGCTTTAGCAAACGACGACCACCGCGACGGGCTAATCAAGCTATATGCCCAGACAAAGCACTGCAGCATCTTCGATGCATTGTCCCTGTTAATCGCGATCGGCACGTCGGCTGGTGACCGCGGAGCATAAAGCGATAAGAGCGGTCGATCATCTCCCCATCCCAATGCCTCTCTCCGTTCTGCGGCTGCTGCATTACCTGCAACTTTGACGGCTGACCCCGATCTGGAACCCGACGTGTTCACAGCCTCGCAGGCTCCGGCATACGCCCAGAGAAGGACGGCAGAATGGTGCAACCCCAGGAAGGCAACGAGGTTGAACTGCAGCATCTGCCCCCCATCCTCATGCCCAGTGTGATTCCTACCTGTGCCATGGCCTCCTTTGCTCGCCCCTTCTCTTCTATTCCCTGCCCCACTTCCAGTGTGCTCTTCCAATGGAGGCCCCGAACCCGCAATCAGCGCCCAGATTGAAACCGCCCGCTCCGCAGCAAGCTTCGCGCGCGGTGAATTTGCCCACCGGTATGCGGCCTCGAGAAGCTCACCATCAAAGGGGGGAGTTTTCCCGTCCGCCAGAAGGTACTGGATCTGGTGGAGGGTGTTTATCGGTGTGTAGAGCAGAAGGTAGCCTAGGTGCAAAAGGATGAGGCTGCTCATCAGGCTCATCCGGTCGCGCGGCGTGTAGACGAACGCGCGGACGAGCGGGAGCGCGGTCTCGCATTTCCGCAGGGCGCACAGGAGCCGTGTGTAGTCATGCGCGAAGTCGTGCATCTTGCGCGTGCTGCTGCTGCTGCTGCTACCGAGATAGTTGAGCTCGACGCCTGCGCGGACGAGGAAGGCTGTGGATGTGGCCTCTGGGCGCGGTGGTGGAGGTGCAGATGTGTTTAAGCGAGGATCCGCTGTGTCGGACGCGGCGGTCTCGAGGTCGCCACCTGTTAGGCGATGGAAGATCCCGGGGTCGGAGGAGAACCGCCAGATGGATGACTGGAGGCCGAAGAGGAGCAGCTCGTATGCGCTCGCGTCGAGCGGGGGCAGGGGCTCGTCCTCCTCCAGTGCGATGTGGATAATGTCGGAGGCGACGAGGTTGCGACTCGGCGTGCGGTCGTGCTTGATCATCTCCAGGAACAGACGCGCTGGGAGTTTCTCGCTGCTGCCCCAGACCGCGTCGCAGGAAGGTAGCGTCAGGTTGATGTCCTGCATCGTGAGTAGAGGCTTCTTTTGCAACAGGACGCTCGTGTACGTCTCTGCGCGAAAGATCGCAAAGGCGAGTCGGCGTCTGCCCTCGAGATGCAGCCACAGCACCTGTCGCTGGTCCAGGTCTGGGGCTGAGGCGGAGCTGCATGGTTGGGAAATATGTCGCTCGCATGTGGCGGCGTATGTTGATGAGAATAGATCCATTCGCCGGGCCTGGCCTACGACTAGCGCGCCCAAGTGCTGGGCAAATGAGAAGGCCTTCGGCTGCCCGAAATATAGGGCGGCAACTTTGGTGTGTGATCGGGCCTGCAGCAGCCAGGTAAAATCACCGTCTTTGTCGTCAAGCTCAAGTGGGCCGGCGAGGCAGACCCGGATCTGGTTGTGCATCATCGTCCCGTATTGCCCGCACGCCGAGTCTCCGTACATGGCGCCTATCGATGTAAGAACGAGGAAGAGAAGCGGGTGGAGTTGGTTGATATCCAGGTTCTGAGGACTAAAGAGCGGCCATAACGGCTCGAAGTTTGAGAAGTACAGGTCCACGAGGTGGTGGAGTAGGGTAGACGGGTCCTGCACTGAGTATATTTGAAAGGCACTGGCGACCTGGCTGGAGACGCTGGTCCAATAAGATGAGTGATTCTGTACCGCGCCTCGATTTGATTCTTCGTGGTAGTCAAGGCCGTAGGTGATCAGATTTCGTACCACACGGTGGGCAGATGGAACCTCCAATATGGCATTGATTGAAAATTCTGTACCGAGTGAGCAGCTAACACGATATAGCCCAATGTATGGGCGACTGGAAGGGAGGCAATATACCTGGTTGCGAGGCACTCTGTGAGGATTCATTGAACAGGTTGACTGAGGCTATGTTGGCGCGTCTGTCAATTGTGGAAGCTGCGATATGGCTTGCGATCGTTAGCCCCTGTGGCGGAAGGTGCTCAGTCGTGGTAGCATGCCGTTCTGGTGGGGCCTCAAGGAGGGAGCCACTCGCGGCGAAATCGAACTCCATGGGTAAATACAAGTTCTCATGCAGCAATGACCAGGGGGGTACATCCAAATCCAGCATTGACAGATCCTGACAGGGCTCTGCAGGGTTGACGATATGGTGTTGGGAGAGATCGGTCACGAGCGTTGTCCCATCGACCGAGGGTAAATCGGCGGCTTCGGCTGCCGCAGCTGGAGAGCTCGGTAGCGGCTCTACATCAGGGAAAGCAGCAAGCAGCGCACTGTCCGGCGTTGGCAACGTCTGATACTGGGTGGTCGACTCCTCGTAGGAATCGCCCATGTCCATCTCGGGACTCTTCTGATATCCTGGTTGCGGTTTGGCTGAGGCGTCGTCGATTTCACCCTGGGGGTGGCTAACTCTTCCCGAGGAGTGCTCATAATCGCATTGGCGGCCAGAATCGAGGCAGCTTCTGCAGGGAGATGTCCCACTACATTTGATCCTCAAGGTTCGGCAATGCGTGCAAGCTGTATGACACCGTTTGCGATGCCCACTGGATCGCTCGCTCGGTTCACCAGATAGGCCAGGACTACGCTGGCCCGCCTGCGCAGATTGGCCATGCACCTTCATGTGTCGTGATAGCAGGTCGCGGCGGTAAAACACCACATTACATTCCGAGCATGCATGCCCTTTTGTCTTGCGGTGGTTATGGAGATGGCGCGACAGCGAGTTCTGGCGGGCGTATCGCCTCCCACACTCGGTACACTCAAACATGTAGGCAGATTGGTCTCATCGCACACAGTGCACTGATTCCTGGGGCACTGCATTGGGCTTTTCTGTTGGGGAGGTCTGGAGACCTCGGACAAGGGCAGCAGGCTTGGCAGCTGGAGTCGTTGCGGGGTTGAGCGCTTTCATTCGCTCGTTCTGCCAGCTTCCCCGCATTTTTATGAATTACTATTGGTGATAGCGGGGCGAGAGTGATCCAATCATTTTTCCGTCCTGCTGCGTCACTGCCAGAGAGTTTCGCCGCCGAAAAATGCACCACCTTACCCGGTCAAGTCTCAGATTCTTGCAATCCTGATTGACGATTTTTGTTGTTGTTTTTTTTTTTAACTTTTTTTCACTGTTTTTGTTTCGATATTAATTCCCTTTTTTCGTGTTGTGGTCCGCTAGCGTTCAAGATATCCCTCCTGTAAGCGGCGGCGTCGTGTCGGGGCTACGTCGCTGCTGCTTCGGAGGGTCTAGCGATGGACAGGATGAAAGCACTACATTTAGTACAGAATAGGAAGGAGATGCTAGTAGTTTAATTAGATCAGAATAAATTACTTAAGCCTTTCCTGGTTAAGTAATTCTGGTTACCCTAATATATAGTAGTTTAGTTACTAAATACAGGGTTAGGGGTTGGGCAACAAGCTGTTAGTTACTAAAGTTAGGTATTTATTAGCAACCTTTTAGGGCGCTATTACTGCCTTATTATTAAG
The DNA here is from genome assembly GCA_023627405.1 of Penicillium sp. S1316. NCBI lineage: Eukaryota > Fungi > Ascomycota > Eurotiomycetes > Eurotiales > Aspergillaceae > Penicillium > Penicillium sp. S1316. Next base: position 102,226 of record JAMAHF010000106.1, read on the forward strand.
GCGGCCACTATAATAACTATCCCCCACTATCAGGTGATCTGTCCTGGATCACGCTAAACTAAAATAGGAAATAATTATAATATAATAGAAGTAGGGCTATTAATAACAGCGCAAGAATAGTAATAAAAATAAAAGGTCCAGGTTAATAATAAAGTATTAATAAAAGGGCTTTTTTTAGTCTAGCTTTATTAGCCTGTTAGAGCCTGTAAAAATTTTTTATACTATAGCCTTTATAGCTTTCTTTTTTAACTACCTTTCCTATTAAGAACTATATAATAAGTTACTATTATATTACTACTATTATACTATACTTATAGCAAGCTATTAGGGCTTGACTAATCTTTTATAAATACTAAAATATAAGTTAACTAGTGCTACTACTACTTTAGTAGCTAATAAAAAAGTATAGTTTACTACACAGGTACAGGTGCCTGCAAACCCTTTAGTAAGCTTTTATTCTCCTATTAGTATTATATTAGAATCTAAGCTAATCTAGGAAATATAGCCTTCTCCTCCTTTACCTGCCCCTCCTATACTAGCACCCGCCCTGGCTAATAGCAGCATAAGCTATTATTCTTTTATTTAATAGTCTAGATACTAATAATAATAAGTACCCCTGCTAGTATTATACTAAAAATCTTTTTATAAAGGCCTAAGATAGGTTTATTATAGCTAGAGAGCCCTATAATAGTCCTAACAGGGCCAAGGCATGTGCTATTTATATTTAGTGCTATAAGGTATATATACCTGTGCCCCTGCTTACCTTCCTGGATATTATTTATATTTATAGTTTAGGTGCCTGTAATAAGGCTATAGCTAAGACTATAGACCTCACACGCTATCTAAAGGTAGCAAGTAAAAAGTATAAGAAATTATTAGAGAAGGCCTAGGCCGCGTGTGATTTATATACTATAATCTTACTATTAACTAATAAGTTATAGTAGCAGGCTTACAAGCCTAAATATAATATAGCTAATATAGAGGATTAGTTATTTTTTAAATAGAAGTTTTATATAGTATAAGAACCAGGGGGGTATTTACTAGCGGGCTAGCCAGGGCCTTTAGGCCATATTTTTTTTTATTTTAATAATAAAATATATTATTTTCTTCTCCTATTAGCCTTATTATAGCCTATTATAATTAGGATATTCCTATTAAATCTCTAAACCCTATAAAAAAATAAGGAAAGGTTATACTATTACTTTATTAAAGTATATATTAAAACCCTATAGAATAAAAAATTATACCTTTTAAATAAAGTAGCAGGGCCCTAAAAGTATACTAAATTACTTCTAGTAATTATTTATAGCCTCCTATATATTTACAAGGTTCTTAGCAGGCTCTTATAAGTTCTTATAACTTAGCTAGCCAAGCTACTTAACTAAATATTATAGCTTTTAGTAATATAGGTAATATATAATAACTTCCTTTACCTTTTATTTTTCCTTACTATTTATAATAAGGGGTTATAGCTTTTTTAATTTAACTCCTTTATACTAATTATATACCTTAAATAAAAAGATATAAAAAACAGGATAGATATATCTATATTATTTTAAAAGCTATAATTAATAGGCCTGCTTGCCTATAGCTTCTTATATCTAGAAGGGACTATTATATTTCTAGTCTAGCTTCTTGCTAGGGCACTAGCTCTAAATATTTTTTATTAAAAGTAATACTTCCTGGCCTATACTAAAGTTTTTATCCTAATATTTCTTGTTATATAATATTAATTAGTATATAATAGTACCTTAGAGGTTCTTTTCTAGCTTATCCTATATCCTAGTAAGTCCCTTTAAGTAGTCTTTTACTATAGTATTAGTAATATCTTACCCTATATTCTCTATCCCTAGTAGCAGGGGCTAGAGGCCTTGCCAGGCTATAAATAGTAATATACTAGTAAAGGTGTTTTTTATATTATTATATATAAATTCTATAGTTACTAGCTAACTAGCCTAGTTATTTTATTAAAAGTTAGTAAATATTTATAGGTAGGTTTCTAATATTTAATTTTGCCTTTTTATTTAACTATCTATTTATAAGTAGAATATAGTACTTAGTTAGCCTTATATATAAAAACCTTAATAAAAGTCTTATTAATAGGCGCTGGTAAATAGCAAGCCTTTATTAGTAATAATATTTTTTAAAATACCTATTTTAAAAATAATTTTTTTAAAAAATATATTAGCTAGGTCTTTAGTAGTAACTTTAAAAGTAGTAGGGATATATTTTATAGCCTTAGTATACTAGTTAATAATAACTAGTATTATATTATATACACGCCCTTTTTAGGTTAATAGTAGCAAGCTAGTAATAAAGTCTATTATTAGATTTTACTATACACCTGCAGGCACTAGAAGTAGGGATAGCTTCCTTTAAGGCAGTTATTTAGGTACTTTTATTTTCTAGTATATAGGGTAGTTAGTAATATAGTCTTTAATATTAGAATATATATAATCCTAAAAAAACTTCTATTAAACTAACTCTAAGGATTTTTCTTACCTAAAATAGCCTGCCTATAAATTATTATAGTATACTTTTGTCACGGCGGCCGCCTTAACGATAAGGCAGCGACAGCGCCCCGAAAGGTTACCAATAGACGCCTGACTTCGGTAACCAACAGATCGTTGCCCAACCCCCGACCCCATATTCAGTAACTAAACTACTATATATTAGGGCGACCAGAATTGCTTGACTAGAAAAGGCTTAAGCAATTTATTCTAATCTAATTAAACTACTAGCATCTCCTTCCTATTCTATACCAAATATAGTGCTTTCCTCCTGTCTATTACTAGACCCTCCAAAGCAGCAGCAACATAGTCCCAATATAATACCACTACTTATAGTTTAAATTGCTTCCCACTAGCAATCTCTAAGATAGTTAGCACCCACACCAGCTCGCAGCAAACTTACTAAGAGGGCTATAATTATAGTATTAAAAGCAAGCTAATTTCCTAGACTATTATCCAGGATTTGC